>VONZ01003687.1:0-17828 GCA_012976165.1 Labeo catla | reverse complement strand
AAAGCTGACCCATATTAAAAATGTTTCAGATGCATGAAAGAAATGTTATTTACAATGCAGAAAGACAATTCTTGATGTTTTACAAGTTTATTGCATACGATATTTAGTTAGAGACTCAGTTCATAAAACGCTTAGTCTGGGCCTTCTAGGATCGCCAAAAATGTTTTTAGGCATGTCAGCTCATGAAACCAAGGCATGCTTGGAAACGCTCTAAAACGTCTTTTCTCAGTAAGAAAACGAAAGTTCATGAAGTTTCATGAATAAAGTTGACCCACATTAAAATGTTTCAGATGCATGAACGGAATGTTATTTACAATGCAGAAAGACAATTCTTGATGTGTTAGAAGTTTATTGCATATGAAATTTAGTTAAAGCCTCAGTTCATAAAACGCTTAGTTAGAGCCTTCTAGGAACGACAATACTAAATTTAGGCAACTCAGCTCATGAAGCCAAGGCATGCTTGGAAAACCTCTAAAACGTCTTTTCTCGGTCAGAAAACGCTAGTACATGCAGTTTCATGAAAAAAGCTGACCCATATTAAAAATGTTTCAGATGCATGAAAGAAATGTTCTTTACAATGCAGAAAGACAATTATTATGTGTTAATAGTTTATTGCATATGGAATTTAGTTACAGGCTTAGTTCATAAAACGCTTAGTTAGAGCCTTCTCGGAAGGCCATTACTGATTTTAGGCAACTCAGCTCATGAAGCCAAGGCATGCTTGGAAACGCTCTAAAACGTCTTTTCTCGGTCAGAAAACGCTAGTACATGCAGTTTCATGAAAAAAGCTGACCCATATTAAAAATTTTTCAGATGCATGAAAGAAATGTTATTTACAATGCAGAAAGACAATTCTTAATGTGTTAGAAGTTTATTGCATATGAAATTTAGTTAAAGCCTCAGTTCATAAAACGCTTAGTCTGGGCCTTCTAGGATCGCCAAAAATGTTTTTAGGCATGTCAGCTCATGAAACCAAGGAATGCTTGCAAACGCTCTAAAACGTCTTTTCTCGGTCAGAAAACGAAAGTTCATGAAGTTTCATGAATAAAGTTGAGCAACATTAAAAATGTTTCAGATGCATGAACGGAATGTTATTTACAATGCAGAAAGACAATTCTTGATGTGTTAGAAGTTTATTGCATATGAAATTTAGTTAAAGCCTCAGTTCATAAAACGCTTAGTTAGAGCCATCTAGGAACGCCAATTCTGATTTTAGGCAACTCAGCTCATGAAGCCAAGGCATGCTTGGAAACGCTCTAAAACGTCTTTTCTCGGTCAGAAAACGCTAGTACATGCAGTTTCATGGAAAAAGCTGACCCATATTAAAAATGTTTCAGATGCATGAACGGAATGTTATTTACAATGCAGAAAGACAATTCTTAATGTGTCAGAAGTTTATTGCATATGAAATTTAGTTAAAGCCTCAGTTCATAAAACGCTTAGTTAGAGCCTTCTAGGAACGCCAATTCTGATTTTAGGCAACTCAGCTCATGAAGCCAAGGTATGCTTGGAAACGCTCTAAAACGTCTTTTCTCGGTCAGAAAACGCTAGTACATGCAGTTTCATGAAAAAAGCTGACCCATATTAAAAATGTTTCAGATGCATGAAAGAAATGTTATTTACAATGCAGAAAGACAATTTTTGATGTGTTAGAAGTTTATTGCATATGAAATTTAGTTACAGCCTCAGTTCATAAAACGCTTAGTTAGAGCCTTCTAGGAACGCCAATCCTGATTTTAGGCAACTCAGCTCATGAAGCCAAGGCATGCTTGGAAACGCTCTAAAACGTCTTTTCTCAGTCAGAAAACGCTAGTTCATGCAGTTTCATGAAAAAAGCTGAGCCATATTAAAAATATTTCACATGCATGAAAGGAATGTTATTTACAATGCAAAAAGACACTTCTTGATGTGTTAGAAGTTTATTGCATATGAAATTTAGTTACAAAGCCTCAGTTCATAAAAGCGCTTGGATTAGAGCCTTCTAGGAAGGGATCTTTCTAAAACGTCTTTTCTCAGTCAGAAAACGCTAGTTCATGCAGTTTCATGAAAAAAGCTATTATATTATTAAAAATGTTTCAGATGCATGAAAATATCATTTACAATGCAGAAAGACAATTCTTAATGTGTTAGAAGTTTATTGCATATGAAATTTAGTTAGAGACTCAGTTCATAAAACGCTTAGTCTGGGCCTTCTAGGATCGCCAAAAATGTTTTTAGGCATGTCAGCTCATGAAACAAAGGAATGCTTGGAAACGCTCTAAAACGTCTTTTCTCGGTCAGAAAACGCAAGTACATGCAGTTTCATGAAAAAAGCTGACCCATATTAAAAATGTTTCACATGCATGAAAGAAATGTTATTTACAATGCAGAAAGACAATTCTTGATGTTTTACAAGTTTATTGCATACGATATTTAGTTAGAGACTCAGTTCATACAACGCTTAGTCTGGGCCTTCTAGGATCGCCAAAAATGTGTTTAGGCATGTCAGCTCATGAAACCAAGGAATGCTTGCAAACGCTCTAAAACGTCTTTTCTCAGTGAGAAAACAAAAGTTCATGAAGTTTCATGAATAAAGTTGACCCACATTAAAAATGTTTCAGATGCATGAACGGAATGTTATTTACAATGCAGAAAGACAATTCTTGATGTGTTAGAAGTTTATTGCATATGAAATGTAGTTACAGCCTCAGTTCATATAACGCTTAGTTAGAGTCTTCTAGGAACGTCAATCCTGATTTTAGGCAACTCAGCTCATGAAACCAAGACATGCTTGGAAACGCTCTAAAACGTCTTTTCTCAGTGAGAAAACGCTAGTTCATGCAGTTTCATGAAAAAAGCTGACCCATCTTAAAAGTGTTTCAGATACATGAAAGAAATGTTATTTACAATGCAGAAAGACAATTCTTAATGTGTTAGAAGTTTATTACATATGAAATTTAGTTAGAGACTCAGTTCATAAAACGCTTAGTCTGGGCCTTCTAGGATCGCCAAAAATGTTTTTAGGCATGTCAGCTCATGAAACCAAGGAATGCTTGGAAACGCTCTAAAACGTCTTTTCTCAGTCAGAAAACGCTAGTTCATACAGTTTCATGAAAAAAGCTGACCCACATTAAAAATGTTTCACATGCATGAAAGAAATGTTATTTACAATGCAGAAAGACAATTCTTAATGTGTTAGAAGTTTATTGCATATGAAATTTAGTTACAGCCTCAGTTCATAAAACGCTTAGCTAGAGCCTTCTAGGAACGCCAATAGTGATTTTAGGCATCGTAGCTCATGAAACCAAGGAATGCTTGGAAACGCTCTAAAACGTCTTTTCTCAGTCAGAAAACGCAAGTACATGCAGTTTCATGAAAAAAGCTGACCCATATTAAAAATGTTTCACATGCATGAAAGAAATGTTATTTACAATGCAGAAAGACAATTCTTGATGTTTTACAAGTTTATTGCATACGATATTTAGTTAGAGACTCAGTTCATAAAACGCTTAGTCTGGGCCTTCTAGGATCGCCAAAAATGTTTTTAGGCATGTCAGCTCATGAAACCAAGGAATGCTTGCAAACGCTCTAAAACGTCTTTTCTCAGTGAGAAAACGAAAGTTCATGAAGTTTCATAAATAAAGTTGACCAACATTAAAAATGTTTCAGATGCATGAACGGAATGTTATTTACAATGCAGAAAGACAATTCTTAATGTGTCAGAAGTTTATTGCATATGAAATTTAGTTAAAGCCTCAGTTCATAAAACGCTTAGTTAGAGCCTTCTAGGAACGCCAATACTAAATTTAGGCAACTCAGCTCATGAAGCCAAGGCATGCTTGGAAAACCTCTAAAACGTCTTTTCTCGGTCAGAAAACGCTAGTACATGCAGTTTCATGAAAAAAGCTGACCCATATTAAAAATATTTCAGATGCATGAAAGAAATGTTCTTTACAATGCAGAAAGACAATTATTATGTGTTAATAGTTTATTGCATATGGAATTTAGTTACAGCCTTAGTTCATAAAACGCTTAGTTAGAGCCTTCTAGGAAGGCCAATACTGATTTTAGGCAACTCAGCTCATGAAGCCAAGGCATGCTTGGAAACGCTCTAAAACGTCTTTTCTCAGTCAGAAAACGCTAGTTCATGCAGTGTCATGAAAAAAGCTGACCCATATTAAAAATATTTCAGATGCATGAAAGAAATATTATTTACAATGCAGAAAGACAATTCTTAATGTATTTAGAAGTTTGTTATATGAAATTTAGTTACAGAACTCAGTTCATAAAGCGGCTTAGTCTGGGCCTTCTAGGATCGCCAAAAATGTTTTTAGGCATGTCAGCTCATGAAACCAAGGAATGCTTGCAAGCGCTCTAAAGCACGTCTTTTCTCGGTCAGAAACGAAAGTTCCTTGAAGTTCATGAATAAAAGTTGAGCAACATTAAAATGTTTCAGATATGAGCGGAATGTTATTTACAATGCAGAAAGACAATTCTTGATGTGTTAAGAACATGAAATTTAGTTAAAGCCTCAGTTCATAAAGCGCTTAGTTAGAGCCTTCTAGGAGCGCCAATTCTGATTTTTAGAGCAGCTCAGCTCTCATGAAGCCAAGGCATGCTTGGAAGCGCTCTAAAGCGTCTTTTCTCGATTGAAGCTAGTACATTACAGTTTCATGGAAAAAGCTGACCCATATTAAAATGTTTCAGATGCATGAACGGAATGTTCTTTACAATGCAGAAAGACAATTCTTGATGTGTTAGAAGTTTATTGCATATGAAATTTAGTTAAAGCCTCAGTTCATAAAACGCTTAGTTAGAGCCTTCTAAGAACGCCAATTCTGATTTTAGGCAACTCAGCTCATGAAGCCAAGGCATGCTTGGAAACGCTCTAAAACGTCTTTTCTCGGTCAGAAAACGCTAGTACATGCAGTTTCATGTAAAAAGCTGACCCATATTAAAAATATTTCAGATGCATGAAAGAAATGTTATTTACAATGCAGAAAGACAATTCTTAATGTGTTAGAAGTTTTATACATTTCATATTAAGTTATAGGCTCGGTTCATAAAACGCTTAGCTAGAGCCTTCTAGGAACGCCAATTCTGATTTTAGGCAACTCAGCTCATGAAGCCAAGGCATGCTTGGAAACGCTCTAAAACGTCTTTTCTCAGTCAGAAAACGCTAGTTCATGCAGTTTCATGAAAAAAGCTAACCCATATTAAAAATGTTCCAGATGCATGAAAGAAATGTTATTTACAATGCAGAAAGACAATTCTTAATGTGTTAGAAGTTTATTGCATATGAAATTTAGTTAAAGCCTCAGTTCATAAAACGCTTAGTTAGAGCCTTCTAGGAACGCCAATACTGATTTAAGGCAACTCCCCTCATGAAACCAAGGGATGCTTGGAAACGCTCTAAAACGTCTTTTCTCAGTCAGAAAACGCTAGTTCATGCAGTTTCATGAAAAAAGCTAACCCATATTAAAAATGTTTCACATGCATGAAAGAAATGTTATTTACAATGTAGAAAGACAATTCTTGATGTTTTAGAAGTTTATTGCATACGATATTTAGTTAGAGACTCAGTTCATAAAACGCTTAGTTTGGGCCTTCTAGGATCGCCAAAAATGTTTTTAGGCATGTCAGCTCATGAAACCAAGGAATGCTTGCAAACGCTCTAAAACGTCTTTTCTCAGTGAGAAAACGAAAGTTCATGAAGTTTCATGAATAAAGTTGACCAACATTAAAAATGTTTCAGATGCATGAACGGAATGTTATTTACAATGCAGAAAGACAATTCTTGATGTGTTAGAAGTTTATTGCATATTAAATTTAGTTAAAGCCTCAGTTCATAAAACGCTTAGTTAGAGCCTTCTAGGAACGCCAATACTAATTTTAGGCAACTCAGCTCATGAAGCCAAGGCATGCTTGGAAAACCTCTAAAACGTCTTTTCTCGGTCAGAAAACGCTAGTACATGCAGTTTCATGAAAAAAGCTGACCCATATTAAAAATGTTTCAGATGCATGAAAGAAATGTTATTTACAATGCAGAAAGACAATTATTATGTGTTAATAGTTTATTGCATATGGAATTTAGTTACAGCCTTAGTTCATAAAACGCTTAGTTAGAGCCTTCTAGGAAGGCCAATACTGATTTTAGGCAACTCAGCTCATGAAACCAAGGCATGCTTGGAAACGCTCTAAAACGTCTTTTCTCGGTCAGAAAACGCAAGTACATGCAGTTTCATGAAAAAAGCTGACCCACATTAAAAATGTTTCACATGCATGAAAGAAATGTTATTTAAAATGCAGAAAGACAATTCTTAATGTGTTAGAAGTTTATTGCATATGAAATTTAGTTAGAGACTCAGTTCATAAAACGCTTAGTCTGGGCCTTCTAGGATCGCCAAAAATGTTTTTAGGCATGTCAGCTCATGAAACCAAGGAATGCTTGCAAACGCTCTAAAACGTCTTTTCTCAGTGAGAAAACGAAAGTTCATGGAGTTTCATGAATAAAGTTGACCAACATTAAAAATGTTTCAGATGCATGAACGGAATGTTATTTACAATGCAGAAAGACAATTCTTGATGTGTGAGAAGTTTATTGCATATGAAATTTAGTTAAAGCCTCAGTTCATAAAACGCTTAGTTAGAGCCTTCTAGGAACGCCAATTCTGATTTTAGGCAACTCAGCTCATGAATCCAAGGCATGCTTGGAAACGCTCTAAAACGTCTTTTCTCGGTCAGAAAACGCTAGTACATGCAGTTTCATGGAAAAAGCTGACCCATATTAAAAATGTTTCAGATGCATGAACGGAATGTTATTTACAATGCAGAAAGACAATTCTTAATGTGTCAGAAGTTTATTGCATATGAAATTTAGTTAAAGCCTCAGTTCATAAAACGCTTAGTTAGAGCCTTCTAGGAACGCCAATTCTGATTTTAGGCAACTCTGCTCATGAAGCCAAGGCATGCTTGGAAACGCTCTAAAACGTCTTTTCTCGGTCAGAAAACGCTAGTACATGCAGTTTCATGAAAAAAGCTGACCCATATTAAAAATGTTTCAGATGCATGAAAGAAATGTTATTTACAATCCAGAAAGAAACTTCTAGATGTGTCAGAAGTTTTATACATTTTATATTAAGTTAGAGCCTCAGTTCATAAAACGCTTAGCTAGAGCCTTCTAGGAACGCCAATCCTGATTTTAGGAAACTCAGCTCATGAAACCAATTCATGCTTGGAAACGCTCTAAAACGTCTTTTCTCAGTGAGAAAACGCTAGTTCATGCAGTTTCATGAAAAAAGCTGACTCATATTAAAAATGTTTCAGATGCATGAAAGAAATGTTATTTACAATGCAGAAAGACAATTCTTAATGTGTTAGAAGTTTATTGCATATGAAATTTAGTTAAAGCCTCAGTTCATAAAACGCTTAGTTAGAGCCTTCTAGGAACGCCAATACTGATTTAAGGCAACTCCCTCTCAGAAACCAAGGCATGCTTGGAAAGCAGCTCCTAAAAGCGTCTTTTTCTCAGTCAGAAAGCTAGTTCATGCAGTTTCATGAAAAAGCTAACCCATATTAAAATGTTTCCAGATGCATGAAAGGAAATGTCATTTTACAATGCAGAAGACAATTCTTAATGTGTTAGAAGTTTATTGCATATGAAATTTAGTTAGGACTCTAGTTCATAAAGCGTAGTCTGGGCCTTCTAGGATGCGCCCATGTTTTTAGGCATGTCAGCTCATGAAACCAAGGAATGTTTGGAAACGCTCTAAAACGTCTTTTCTCAGTCAGAAAACGCTAGTTCATGCAGTTTCATGAAAAAAGCTAACCCATATTAAAAATGTTTCAGATGCATGAAAGAAATGTGATTTACAATGCAGAAAGACAATTCTTAATGTGTTAGAAGTTTTATACATTTCATATTAAGTTAGAGGCTCGGTTCATAAAACGCTTAGCTAGAGCCTTCTAGGAACGCCAATTCTGATTTTAGGCAACTCAGCTCATGAAGCCAAGGTATGCTTGGAAACGCTCTAAAACGTCTTTTCTCGGTCAGAAAACGCAAGTACATGCAGTTTCATGAAAAAAGCTGACCCACATTAAAAATGTTTCAGATGCATGAAACAAATCTTATTTACAATGCAGAAAGACAATTCTTAATGTGTTAGAAGTGTTATACATTTCATATTAAGTTAGAGGCTCGGTTCATAAAACGCTTAGCTAGAGCCTTCTAGGAACGCCAATTCTGATTTTAGGCAACTCAGCTCATGAAGCCAAGGCATGCTTGGAAACGCTCTAAAACGTCTTTTCTCGGTCAGAAAACGCTAGTTCATGCAGTTTCATGAAAAAAGCATTTTATATTAAAAATGTTTCACATGCATGAAAGAAATGTTATTTACAATGCAGAAAGACACTTCTTGATGTGTTAGAAGTTTTTTGCATATAAAATTTAGTTAGAGCCTCAGTTCATAAAACGCTTAGTGAGAGCCTTCTAGGAACGCCAATACTGATTTTTAGGCAACTCAGCTCATGAAATCAAGGCATGCTTGGAAACGCTCTAAAACGTCTTTTCTCAGTCAGAAAACGCTAGTTCATGCAGTTTCATGAAAAAAGCTGAGCCATATTAAAAATGTTTTACATGCATGAAAGAAATGTCATTTACAATGCAGAAAGACACTTCTTGATGTGTTAGAAGTTTTTTGCATATGAAATTTAGTTGAGGCCTCAGTTCATAAAACGCTTAGTGAGAGCCTTCTAGGAACGCCAATACTGATTTTAGGTAACTCAGCTCATGAAACCAAGGCATGCTTGGAAACGCTCTAAAACGTCTTTTCTCAGTCAGAAAGCGCTAGTTCATGAAGTTTCATGAATAAAGCTGACCAACATTAAAAATGTTTCACATGCATGAAAGAAATGTTATTTACAATGCAGAAAGACAATTCTTAATGTGTTAGAAGTTTTATACATTTCATATTAAGTTAGAGGCTCGGTTCATAAAACGCTTAGCTAGAGCCTTCTAGGAACGCCAATTCTGATTTTAGGCAACTCAGATCATGAAGCCAAGGCATGCTTGGAAACGCTCTAAAACGTCTTTTCTCGGTCAGAAAACGCTAGTACATGCAGTTTCATGAAAAAAGCTGACCCATATTAAAAATATTTCAGATGCATGAAAGAAATGTTATTTACAATGCAGAAAGACAATTCTTAATGTGTTAGAAGTTTATTGCATATGAAATTTAGTTACAACCTCAGTTCATAAAACGCTTAGTCTGGGCCTTCTAGGATCGCCAAAAATGTTTTTAGGCATGTCAGCTCATGAAACCAAGGAATGCTTGGAAACGCTCTAAAACGTCTTTTCTCAGTGAGAAAACGAAAGTTCGTGAAGTTTCATGAATAAAGTTGACCAACATTAAAAATGTTTCAGATGCATGAACGGAATGTTCTTTACAATGCAGAAAGACAATTCTTGATGTGTTAGAAGTTTATTGCATATGAAATTTAGTTACAGCCTTAGTTCATAAAACGCTTAATTAGAGCCTTCTAGGAACGCCAATAATGATTTTAGGCAACTCAGCTCATGAAACAACGGCATGCTTGGAAACGCTCTAAAACGTCTTTTGTCGGTCTGAAAACGCTAGTACGTGCAGTTTCATGAATAAGGCTGACCCATATTAAAAATGTTTCAGATGCATGAAAGAAATGTTATTTACAATGCAGAAAGACAATTCTTAATGTGTTAGAAGTTTATTGCATATGAAATTTAGTTAAAGCCTCAGTTCATAAAACGCTTAGTTAGAGCCTTCTAGGATCGCCAAAAATGTTTTTAGGCATGTCAGCTCATGAAACAAAAGAATGCTTGGAAACGCTCTAAAACGTCTTTTCTCAGTCAGAAAACGCTAGTTCATGCAGTTTCATGAAAAAAGCTGACCCATATTAAAAATGTTTCAGATGCATGAAAAAATTTTATTTACAATGCAGAAAGACAATTCTTGATGTGTTAGAAGTTTATTGCATATGAAATTTAGTTACAGCCTCAGTTCATAAAACGCTTAGCTAGAGCCTTCTAGGGACGCCAATAGTGATTTTAGGCAACTCAGCTCATGAAACCAAGGCATGCTTGGAAACGCTCTAAAACGTCTTTTCTCAGTGAGAAACCGAAAGTTCATGAAGTTTCATGAATAAGGTTGACCCATATTAAAAATGTTTCAGATGCATGAAAGAAATGTTATTTACAATGCAGAAAGACAATTCTTGATGTTTTACAAGTTTATTGCATACGATATTTAGTTAGAGACTCAGTTCATAAAACGCTTAGTCTGGGCCTTCTAGGATCGCCAAAAATGTTTTTAGGCATGTCAGCTCATGAAACCAAGGAATGCTTGGAAACGCTCTAAAACGTCTTTACTCAGTGAGAAAGCGAAAGTTCATGAAGTTTCATGAATAAAGTTGACCCACATTAAAAATGTTTCAGATGCATGAACGGAATGTTATTTACAATGCAGAAAGACAATTCTTGATGTGTTAGAAGTTTATTGCATATGAAATTTAGTTAATGCCTCAGTTCATAAAACGCTTAGTTAGAGCCTTCTAGGAACGCCAATACTGATTTAAGGCAACTCCCCTCATGAAACCAAGGCATGCTTGGAAACGCTCTAAAACGTCTTTTCTCAGTCAGAAAACGCTAGTTCATGCAGTTTCATGAAAAAAGCTAACCCATATTAAAAATGTTTCAGATGCATGAAAGAAATGTCATTTACAATGCAGAAAGACAATTCTTGATGTGTTAGAAGTTTATTGCATATGAAATTTAGTTAAAGCCTCAGTTCATAAAAGGCTTAGTTAGAGCCTTCTAGGATCGCCAAAAATGTTTTTAGGCATGTCAGCTCATGAAACAAAGGAATGCTTGGAAACGCTCTAAAACGTCTTTTCTCAGTCAGAAAACGCTAGTTCATGCAGTTTCATGAAAAAAGCTGACCCATATTAAAAATGTTTCAGATGCATGAAAGAAATGTTATTTACAATGCAGAAAGACAATTTTTGATGTGTTAGAAGTTTATTGCATATGAAATTTAGTTACAGCCTCAGTTCATAAAACGCTTAGCTAGAGCCTTCTAGGAACGCCAATACTGATTTTAGGCAACTTAGCTCATGAAACCAAGGCATGCTTGGAAACGCTCTAAAACGTCTTTTCTCGGTCAGAAAACGCAAGTACATGCAGTTTCATGAAAAAAGATGACCCATATTAAAAATGTTTCACATGCATGAAAGAAATGTTATTTACAATGCAGAAAGACAATTCTTGATGTTTTACAAGTTTATTGCATACGATATTTAGTTAGAGACTCAGTTCATACAACGCTTAGTGTGGGCCTTCTAGGATGTAAAAATGTTTTTAGGCATGTCAGCTCCATGAAACCAGAGTGCCTGGCTCTAAAGCGTCTTTTTCTCAGTGATGAGAAAACGAAAGTTCATGAAGTTTCATGAATAAGGTTGACCCATATTAAAAATGTTTCAGATGCATGAACGGAATGTTATTTACAATGCAGAAGGACAATTCTTAATGTGTTAGAAGTTTATTGCATATGAAATTTAGTTAAAGCCTCAGTTCATAAAACGCTTAGTTAGAGCCTTCTAGGAACGCCAATGCTAAATTTAGGCAACTCAGCTCATGAAGCCAAGGCATGCTTGGAAACCCTCTAAAACGTCTTTTCTCGGTCCAGAGGAAGCGTACATGCAGTTTCATGAAAAAGCTGACCATGTAATGCAAAAATGTTTTCAGATGCATGAAAGAAATGTGTTATTTACAATGCAGAAGACAATTCTTAATGTATTTAGAAGTTTATTGCATATAAGAATTGCTTAGTTACAGCCTCAGTTCATAAAGGCGGCTTAGTTAGAATAGGAGCATATTACTGATTTTAGGCAACTCAGCTCATGAAACCAAGGCATGCTTGGAAACGCTCTAAAACGTCTTTTCTCGGTCAGAAAACGCTAGTACATGCAGTTTCATGAAAAAAGCTAACCCATATTAAAAATGTTTCAGATGCATGAAAGAAATGTTATTTACAATGCAGAAAGACAATTCTTAATGTGTTAGAAGTTTATTGCATATAAAATTTAGTTACAGGCTCAGTTCATAAAACGCTTAGCTAGAGCCTTCTAGGGACGCCAATAGTGATTTTAGGCAACTCAGCTCATGAAACCAAGGCATGCTTGGAAACGCTCTAAAACGTCTTTTCTCGGTCAGAAAACGCAAGTACATGCAGTTTCATGAAAAAAGCTGACCCATATTAAAAATGTTTCACATGCATGAAAGAAATGTTATTTACAATGCAGAAAGACAATTCTTGATGTTTTACAAGTTTATTGCATACGATATTTAGTTAGAGACTCAGTTCATACAACGCTTAGTCTGGGCCTTCTAGGATCGCCAAAAATGTGTTTAGGCATGTCAGCTCATGAAACCAAGGAATGCTTGCAAACGCTCTAAAACGTCTTTTCTCAGTGAGAAAACAAAAGTTCATGAAGTTTCATGAATAAAGTTGACCCACATTAAAAATGTTTCAGATGCATGAACGGAATGTTATTTACAATGCAGAAAGACAATTCTTAATGTGTTAGAAGTTTGTTGCATATGAAATTTAGTTACAGCCTCAGTTCATAAAACGCTTAGTTAGAGCCTTCTAGGAACGCCAATCCTGATTTTAGGCAACTCAGCTCATGAAACCAAGGCATGCTTTGGAAGCGCTCTAAAAACTCTTTTCGGTCAGAAAGCTAGTACATACAGTTTCATGAAAAAGCTAGCCCATATTAAAAATGTTTCAGATGCATGAAAAGAAATGTCATTTTACAATGCAGAAAGACAATTCTTAATGTGTTAGAGTTTATTGCATATGAAATTTAGTTAAAGCCTCAGTTCATAAAGCGTACTTAGTTAGAGCCTTCTAGGATGTAAAAATATTTTTAGGCATGTCAGCTCATATGAAACAAAAGAATCTTGACACTCTAAAGTCTTTTCTCAGTCCAAGAAGCTAGTTCATACGAAGTTTCATGAAAAGCGGCCCATATTAAAAATGTGCAGTCATGAAAAGAAATGTTATTTACAATGCAAGAAGACAATTTTGATGTATTTAGAAGTTTATTGCATATGAAATTTGAATTTACAGCCTCAGTTCATAAAGCTTAGCTAGAGCCTTCTAGGAGCATATTTGATTTTAGGTAACTTAGCTCATGAAACCAAGAAATGCTTGGAAACGCTCTAAAACGTCTTTTCCCAGTCAGAAAACGCTAGTTCATGCAGTTTCATGAAAAAAGCTGACCCACATTAAAAATGTTTCACATGCATGAAAATGTTATTTACAATCCAGAAAGAAACTTCTAGATGTGTCAGAAGTTTTATACATTTCATATTAAGTTAGAGCCTCAGTTCATAAAACGCTTAGCTAGAGCCTTGTAGGAACGCCAATAGTGATTTTAGGCATCCTAGCTCATGAAACCAAGGCATGCTTGGAAACGCTCTAAAACGTCTTTACTCAGTGAGAAAGCGAAAGTTCATGAAGTTTCATGAATAAAGTTGACCCACATTAAAAATGTTTCAGATGCATGAACGGAATGTTATTTACAATGCAGAAAGACAATTCTTGATGTGTTAGAAGTTTATTGCATATGAAATTTAGTTAAAGCCTCAGTTCATAAAACGCTTAGTTAGAGCCTTCTAGGAACGCCAATACTAAATTTAGGCAACTCAGCTCATGAAGCCAAGGCATGCTTGGAAAACCTCTAAAACGTCTTTTCTCGGTCAGAAAACGCTAGTACATGCAGTTTCATGAAAAAAGCTGACCCATGTTAAAAATGTTTCAGATGCATGAAAGATATGTTATTTACAATGCAGAAAGACAATTATTATGTGTTAATAGTTTATTGCATATGGAATTTAGTTACAGCCTTAGTTCATAAAACGCTTAGTTAGAGCCTTCTAGGAAGGCCAATACTGATTTTAGGCAACTCAGCTCATGAAACCAAGGCATGCTTGGAAACGCTCTAAAACGTCTTTTCTCGGTCAGAAAACGCAAGTACATGCAGTTTCATGAAAAAAGCTGACCCATATTAAAAATGTTTCACATGCATGAAAGAAATGTTATTTACAATGCAGAAAGACAATTCTTGATGTTTTACAAGTTTATTGCATACGATATTTAGTTAGAGACTCAGTTCATAAAACGCTTAGTCTGGGCCTTCTAGGATCGCCAAAAATGTTTTTAGGCATGTCAGCTCATGAAACCAAGGAATGCTTGCAAACGCTCTAAAACGTCTTTTCTCGGTCAGAAAACGAAAGTTCATGAAGTTTCATGAATAAAGTTGAGCAACATTAAAAATGTTTCAGATGCATGAACGGAATGTTATTTACAATGCAGAAAGACAATTCTTGATGTGTTAGAAGTTTATTGCATATGAAATTTAGTTAAAGCCTCAGTTCATAAAACGCTTAGTTAGAGCCATCTAGGAACGCCAATTCTGATTTTAGGCAACTCAGCTCATGAAGCCAAGGCATGCTTGGAAACGCTCTAAAACGTCTTTTCTCGGTCAGAAAACGCTAGTACATGCAGTTTCATGGAAAAAGCTGACCCATATTAAAAATGTTTCAGATGCATGAACGGAATGTTATTTACAATGCAGAAAGACAATTCTTAATGTGTCAGAAGTTTATTGCATATGAAATTTAGTTAAAGCCTCAGTTCATAAAACGCTTAGTTAGAGCCTTCTAGGAACGCCAATTCTGATTTTAGGCAACTCAGCTCATGAAGCCAAGGTATGCTTGGAAACGCTCTAAAACGTCTTTTCTCGGTCAGAAAACGCTAGTACATGCAGTTTCATGAAAAAAGCTGACCCATATTAAAAATGTTTCAGATGCATGAAAGAAATGTTATTTACAATGCAGAAAGACAATTTTTGATGTGTTAGAAGTTTTATACATTTCCTTATTAAGTTAGAGGCTACGTTCATAAAAGCGCTTAGCTAGAGCCTTCTAGGAGCATGAATTCGATTTTAGGCAACTCAGCTCATGAAACCAAGGAATGCTTGGACACGCTCTAAAACGTCTTTTCTCAGTCAGAAAACGCTAGTTCATGCAGTTCATGAAAAAAAGCTGACCCATATTAAAAATGTTTCACATGCATGAAAGAAATGTTATTTACAATGCAGAAAGACACTTCTTGATGTGTTAGAAATTTTTTGCATATGAAATTTAGTTAGAACCTTAGTTCATAAAACGCTAAGTCTGGGCCTTCGCCGCGCCAATGCCTTTGATTTGAGCAGCTCCCCTCATGCCAAAGGCATGCTTGGAAGCCAGCTCTAAAGCACGTCTTTTCTCGGTCAGAAAACGCTAGTACATGCAGTTTCATGAAAAAAGCTTACCCATATTAAAAATGTTTCACATGCATGAAAGAAATGTTATTTACAATGTAGAAAGACAATTCTTGATGTTTTAGAAGTTTATTGCATACGATATTTATTTAGAGACTCAGTTCATAAAACGCTTAGTCTGGGCCTTCTAGGATCGCCAAAAATGTTTTTAGGCATGTCAGCTCATGAAACCAAGGAATGCTTGCAAACGCTCTAAAACGTCTTTTCTCAGTGAGAAAACGAAAGTTCATGGAGTTTCATGAATAAAGTTGACCCACATTAAAAATGTTTCAGATGCATGAACGGAATGTTATTTACAATGCAGAAAGACAATTCTTGATGTGTTAGAAGTTTATTGCATATGAAATTTAGTTAAAGCCTCAGTTCATAAAACGCTTAGTTAGAGCCTTCTAGGAACGCCAATGCTAAATTTAGGCAACTCAGCTCATGAAGCCAAGGCATGCTTGGAAACGCTCTAAAACGTCTTTTCTCAGTCAGAAAACGCTAGTTCATGCAGTTTCATGAAAAAAGCTATACATATTAAAATGTTTCAGATGCATGAAGAAATATGCATTTTACAATGCAGAAAGACAATTCTTAATGTGTTAAGTTTGTGCATATATGAAATTTAGTTGAGACTCAGTTCATAAAGAAAAGCGCTTAGTCTGGGCCTTCGGGATAAACCAAGAAATATTTTAGGCATGTCGAGCTCATGGGAAACAAAAGGCATGCTTGGAAACGCTCTAAAACGTCTTTTCTCAGTCAGAAAACGCTAGTTCATGCAGTTTCATGAAAAAAGCTAACCCATATTAAAAATGTTTCACATGCATGAACGGAATGTTATTTACAATGCAGAAAAACAATTCTTAATGTGTTAGAAGTTTATTGCATATGAAATTTAGTTAGAGACTCAGTTCATAAAATGCTTAGTCTGGGCCTTCTAGGATCGCCAAAAATGTTTTTAGGCATGTCAGCTCATGAAACCAAGTAATGCTTGGAAACTCTGTAAAACGTCTTTTCTCAGTGAGAAAACGCTAGTTCATGCAGTTTCATGAAAAAAGCTGACCCATATTAAAAATGTTTCAGATGCATGAAAGAAATGTTATTTACAATGCAGAGAGACAATTCTTAATGTGTTAGAAGTTTATTGCATATGAAATTTAGTTAAAGCCTCAGTTCATAAAACGCTTAGTTAGAGCCTTCTAGGAACGCCAATACTAAATTTAGGCAACTCAGCTCATGAAGCCAAGGCATGCTTGGAAAACCTCTAAAACGTCTTTTCTCGGTCAGAAAACGCTAGTACATGCAGTTTCATGAAAAAAGCTGACCCATGTTAAAAATGTTTCAGATGCATGAAAGATATGTTATTTACAATGCAGAAAGACAATTATTATGTGTTAATAGTTTATTGCATATGGAATTTAGTTACAGCCTTAGTTCATAAAACGCTTAGTTAGAGCCTTCTAGGAAGGCCAATACTGATTTTAGGCAACTCAGCTCATGAAACCAAGGCATGCTTGGAAACGCTCTAAAACGTCTTTTCTCAGTGAGAAAACGCTAGTTCATGCAGTTTCATGAAAAAAGTTGACCCACATTAAAAATGTATCAGATGCATGAACGGAATGTTATTTACAATGCAGAAAGACAATTCTTGATGTGTTAGAAGTTTATTACATATGAAATTTAGTTACAGCCTCAGTTCATAAAACGATTAGTTAGAGCCTTCTAGGAACGCCAATCCTGAGCTCATGAAACCAAGGCATGCTTGGAAACGCTCTAAAACGTCTTTTCTCAGTCAGAAAACGCTAGTTCATGCAGTTTCATGAAAAAAGCTAACCCATATTAAAAATGTTTCAGATGCATGAAAGAAATGTCATTTACAATGCAGAAAGACAATTCTTAATGTGTTAGAAGTTTATTGCATATGAAATTTAGTTAATGCCTCAGTTCATAAAACGCTTAGTTAGAGCCTTCTAGGAACGCCAATACTGATTTAAGGCAACTCCCCTCATGAAACCAAGGCATGCTTGGAAACGCTCTAAAACGTCTTTTCTCAGTCAGAAAACGCTAGTTCATGCAGTTTCATGAAAAAAGCTGACCCATATTAAAAATATTTCAGATGCATGAAAGAAATGTTATTTACAATCCAGAAAGACAATTCTTAATGTGTCAGAAGTTTTATACATTTCATATTGAGTTAGAGCCTCAGTTCATAAAACGCTTAGTCTGAGCCTTCTAGGATCGCCAAAAATGTTTTTAGACATGTCAGCTCATGAAACCAAGGAATGCTTGGAAACGCTCTAAAACGTCTTTTCTCAGTGAGAAAACGAAAGTTCGTGAAGTTTCATGAATAAAGTTGACCAACATTAAAAATGTTTCAGATGCATGAACGGAATGTTCTTTACAATGCAGAAAGACAATTCTTGATGTGTTAGAAGTTTATTGCATAT
>VONZ01003686.1:0-17837 GCA_012976165.1 Labeo catla | reverse complement strand
GTGACAGGTGGATTGCCACTGCTGTCACCACCGTCGCGTTAGGCGGGCGTGGTTTCAGCAACCAGCTCCACCCACATCCCGCCCATTTGCCCATTTTCGATTATCCGGGAGTGACGTGCAGTGACGCGATTCCAAGATGGCGACGGCCGACTCCCGCCAACTAAGAGCTTCAAAAATGCTCTTCAGAAACCTACAGGTGACGTCACGGACACTACGTCCATATTTTTTACAGTCTATGGTCTTTGGCTCTGACCAACTGAAAAAAAAGTTAGCTCAGATTTATTATTAGCTTTATTTGTAGATTTCAATTTCGGTTGTCTTATCTCTATTTGTCATACCAGAAATTGTTATTTTAATCTCAAAAAGAAATTTAATGTTCCTTATAACTTCTTCTTTTCAAAATACAAATCTTTTGTAAATACAGCGTAATGTAAACGGACGTATCTGTAATCAGATGCACATTTCAAACTGGGATATATTCTATTTTCAGTCACTTACATGTGTTTCATTACCATCATGCATCGTTTATGATAAGTTTAATTATTCCAGCTGCTGTAAGAAGAAGCTATAAATAAACCGCCAGCTGCAGCATCCCATTGCACAAACACAATATAGAGAATGGGAACGTGACATCAGCAACGCACGGCATTCTGGGACATTCGGACACGGACGCTACGGTTTAGACTGAGAAATAGTGGAGGTAGATGTTAAAATTTATATTGTACATTTAAAAATACATTAGATTGGAGAACGCTTGCTGTGACATGAATTGCCATATCTGCTGTCATGACCGGAGTGGAGAACGGATCTAAAATGAAGCGCAATTTTATGCTTTTCAGCTTAAAACAACACAATGGCGAAAGCAGCTCAATAAACAACTTAATCTGGCTTTTTCGTTTGTATTTACTATTTATTACAGTTCTACAATTTCCGATTCACTTGAATTTGTAAGTGCTCACGCTATGAATAACACGTTTGGAAATGTAATTTAATTTGTGATATGGCTCGTTGCGATCACTGTCCTTGTTCATAAAGCAACTCATGTGATTAAACGTTACTGTTCAGCAGCTCTTTGTAAGAAATCGTGTATTTGTTCAATTTAAGTCCAGTAAAACTTATTGAACTTTATCCCTCAATGAAATTAGGACGATATGACATATGATTAAATACATCAGCGTTTCTCAATTCCATTCTTCACGTACCATCGCTCTGCATATATTTAACCTGATTCAGACAACCAGCTAGTCCAAAGAGAGCTCCATGACTGAACTGTGTTGCGATTAACATGGTCCCTAAACAATGTTCATTGCTCCCCACTCCCTGAGCAGTGGAAATCAGTTTACTTAGGAATATTCATTCTTGAATTTGCGCTACGCCACGGCCTGCATAGTCTTCACACACAGACGAAACTTAGAGAAGTGTGACACAGTATACTCCTGTAAATAAATGCAATTTAAATTCATGTCTTGCACACTTTAATGTTCGTTGAATGGAACACACACGCTCTCTTCGAACTGTAATCAGGGCGGAATATTTCGAGTTCGCAGGGCACTTACTTTTGAATAGAACAGACATCTGAGATTCACACAAAATGTGCAGAGCGCTGGTTCACTTACAACATCAACTGGCTGAGATCAATCTATAGTGTGTTTATTTTATCGGGCAGATATATCAATGCCACCTAGTTATTAAAAACTGCAAAAGAGAAATGAATTCGGTCCTGCGTGTGGTACAATAGAAGGCGGCGGTATTTCTGTGAGTGTGTATGTGTCGTGTTCTGGCCACACGACTGAGTGCTCCAATGAACGCAATGGATTCAAATCTTAGAACATTTATTTTACGCAAGTGCAAGAAGCTCTTAAAAATATTAAAGCAAATACAGTCGTTTTTTCCTCTAGTGATTTGTATTTATTGTCATTGTACGCTATTTAGCGTGTCCTAAAACATGGCGGCGACTACCCAGAATGCAATGCGCAGTGACGTAAACTTCCGAGCTCTATAGCCTACTAACCAGTGCTGCGTCCGAAATCGCATACTGCTTAAGTAGGTACTACATTTAAATATGAACGTACTACCCAACCGTTAAAAAGTACATTCTATATAGTATGAATGTGGGTAGTATGAATGGAATTCGGACGTACTACATCCGCCATATTGATGTTGTCACGTGTCACGTGTCGTCACAACAGCGCGAAAATTTAAAGAGACTGCTCCACTGCACGAACACCGGCACCGGCAATGTTCGGCGTTTTAACGTTGATTGGACAGACAGCTCAGAGAAGGCGTCGGTCAGCTGCTCGCAGATCAAGCCTTCGTAGACAGCTTCTAGAGTATTTATCAAATAACGTTTCGATTTACAATGTTTAAACTTTCAATAAGTCATCCGTTTATTTAGATTGTGTTAAACAAGTGTAATTTAATCACAATAAACAACGTTTTTTCCTGAGGTACTTACACTTGAAATGAGCCACGTCTCCACTTTCCGCCATTTTTCAAATATAACGCCTCCTCTCCCGGAGCCTCATGGGATAGGAAAGTGTCCATGGTATGCGTACTACAGAATTCGGGCGGAAGCAGTAGGTCATCCGGGTACTTCTCGCCTACTGAATTTCGAATACTATGAATTCGGACATACTACTCGCCTCGCATACTGTTTTTCGCATACTATATAGTAGGGAAGTATGCGATTTCGGACGCAGCACTGTGTCCTTCTTTATGTATACAGACGTACAGACGTTTATTGCGTCATGACGCAAAGACGAACATATGGAACCACTCAAAATAGATACTGACCAACAACTATTGACTTGTGATATATTGTCGATATTAATATTGTTAAAGATAAATGCAGTAATAGATATATTAGAAATCTGTTATAGAATAATTATGTGCCATGCTTAACAGTCTTTTGGTTATCTAAATATGAAAACATTGAGTGGAAGAAAGTATGGTCAATAACAAGTAAGTTTTTCAGAAGTAATAAAGTAAAAGAGGTATCTTTTAAGATATTACACAGAATTTACCCTGTTAAAGAATTATTTGAACGGTTCAAACTGGATCTGGAAAACTCCTGTGAGTTTTGTGGTGTTGTTAAAGAATCTGTGACTCATCTTTTCTTTCAATGTGTGTACTCAAAATTATTTTGGGTAGATGTCTCTAACTTCGTTTCTAGGACGTTTGGTACATTAATACAAATAGAAATGTATGATGTTGTATTCTTTTTTACAAGATACTGTTGATTCTAAAAATACAATTTCCTTTCTTACGCAACTAATTTTTTTACTTTTTTACTTGGAAAATATCACATTCATGTAAAGAAATGGGTTAAAGCTAAGCCAAATTGTGAACATTTTATTAAAGAAATTAAACAATATGGTACTACTTTGCAAAATATTAGAAACAGAAAAGCTAAAAAGACCTATGAAACACTGCGTCACTTTAATTTGGTTAATTAAATGTTTTAATTTTTCTTTTATCCCTGGCATAAATCTTTTTTACCTATGTACACGCACTTGTTCTTTTGTGTTTTTTTTTCATTCTCTCTGTATACCCTTTTTCTATTTCTTCTATTACTGTTGTGAGATGTATATAGTTGTATTAATATGTACATAATTGCATAATAAAAAAACAAAAACAAAAACAAAAATACTCAAAATAGAAAACATTATATTACAAGCTTACCGTTCAATCGGCTATGGTAAGGAGATAGTAACACTGAATGGTTATGTACTTATTTTTTGGATCAAAGTTACAGAATGCAGCTTTGAATATGAATATTTTGTAACATTCTAAATTCTTTTTCTTTTTCAGTTTTTTATTTTTGTAATAATTTGTTTTGTTAAAAATATTTTGGTTATTGTGGACAGATGCTGTTAATAGAGCTTGTACAGTACCAGTCAAAAGTTTTTGAACAGGAAGAATTTTAATGTTTTAAAAAAAAGCCTGCAAAATATTGTAAAATATTATTATTTAGTAAAATTGAAAAATATTTTTACTATTTAAAATAACTGTTTTCTATTTAAATATATTTTAAAATGTAATGTTGATGTTTTTTTTTTCGGGTTTCTTGAATAGAAAAGTTCAGAACAGCATTAGTCAGAAATAGAAATCTTTTGTAACATTCTAAATGTCCTTATCATTACTTCTACAATTTAAAGCATCCTTGCTAAATAAAAATATTAATTTCTATAATCCTCCCTTCCAAAAAAAAAAAAGAAAGAAAGAAAATTATGTTGACTCCCAGCTTTTAAATGGTACAGTGTTTAATGTTATAAAAGCTTTTTATTTAAGATGCTGATCTTTGGATCCTTCTATTCATTAAAGAATCCTGAAAAAATGTACTAACTATTTTAAATATTGATAATAATAATAATAATAATAATAATAAATGTTTCTTGTAAAGCAAATCAGCATATTAGAATGATTTCTGAAGGATCATGTGACACTGAAGACTGGAGTAATGATGCTGAAAATTTAGTTTTCATCACGGGAATAAATTACATTTTTAAAATATATTCAAATAGAAAGCAGTTATTTTAAATAGTAAAGATATTTCAAAATTGTACTGTTTTTGCTGTATAAATAAATACAGGCTTTGTGAGCAGAAGAGACTTCTTTAAAAAACATTAAAAAATATTACTGTTCTTAAAAACTTTTAGCTGGTAGTGTATGTAACCTAAAATATTCCTAAACATGCAAGGATGGATTACAGTATAGAAATGAGGCACTGCAAATGGAGTTTGGTATAAATGTTCTTGTCACTATGATTGTGATGTCATTTCTCATCATGCAGACAAGATCTAATGTCTAATCAGAACTACATTCCAGTTTTATAAGCTGGTAAATGACACCAAGTTGCATAATAGAATGTTTGAAGTATTACCAAAATGTGTCATTAAGAGATATGAAGTTAATAAAAAATTTCAATTGTGAAATGTTATATTTTTTTATTCTTTTAACTTGCTGGCAAAAAACATGTGTTTCCCCCAGATTCCCTGTGGCATCATAGAACCTTAATCTGTCCTTGTTTAAATCTATGGTTTTTTTGGAGTTTTTTGTAAATTTATGGCTGTGTGCAGGATACAGTCTCAGGGTGGGTTCTCTTTTTAGGAAATGTGTGTGTGTTGAAAGGAAAGGGTGTTGGTGTCAAAGCCGTGAGGAGGGCCGTGGTCAAGTTTCCATGATTTGTTCAGGAGTGATGTTCATTTCCTGTTGGCAGGAGTGCGTGTGATTATGTTTTACTCGACGGCAGTGCTTTTGAAATCCTTAACTTTGGCATTCTGAGTGTGCGTGTCATGATTGTGTTTACTGGAAGGAAATTCATAGCATGAGTTCACAGAGGCCCTTTTTTTCTT
This sequence comes from Labeo catla, assembly GCA_012976165.1. Classification (NCBI taxonomy): domain Eukaryota; kingdom Metazoa; phylum Chordata; class Actinopteri; order Cypriniformes; family Cyprinidae; genus Labeo; species Labeo catla. The sequence goes on along the minus strand of VONZ01003686.1, from coordinate 12,483 downwards.
TTCTTTCTTTTTCTCCTCCTTCAAGGCTGTCCTCAGTTTGTCCGTCTGGTTCGGCCTCCTAGACACCACAACTGTGCCACGCACTTCTTCCTCCACATCTTTTCCTCTCTCTCTCTCTCTCTCACACCGTGTCTCTCTTCCTCTGTCCAGTCTCTCAGTAGTGGTCCTCTCTGCTCTCGTGGGGGAGGCTGGAATATCTGGTTTCGTGAACAATGGAAATTCAATCAGGAAATGGACCCGAGGTGTCGAAAGAAGGAGAGTACGTTCACTCGTCTCCTCTCGCCCTGCGGCCTGTGGACGCTAAAGAGGACCTGGAGGAGAACAGGCGCATCGAGAAGTTTGACATCCCACTCAGCAGCCTGAAGCAAATGTTTGAGAATCCGCCGGCGCAACATGTGGTGAGTCTTAGAGCGAAAGAGATGGAATGAGAGAATGAGAATGGAAAAAAGACAAAGTGAGCTAATGTGTGCATTAAGATGTCATTTTTCTGATATTTTGCTGATGGCTGCAACATGACTAAAGAAAGACAGCAGATGGAGAGAGAGAGAGGGAGAGGGAGAGCGAAAGAGGAAGAGAAAAAAACCCCAATAAAACCAGCTGTTGCTGCATGTTTAAAATGAGCCTGTCAACTATTCCCAAGATTTTCACATCTGATTTTCTAAGCATTCCAAATATAATTTCAAGATTTGTATCACTGATATTTGTTGAGAGTCTGTTTCCCTTTATCATTCTTTTGTTATTTTTAATTTTTTACTATTTGTTACTTTTTATTTCATACGCAGTAACAGATAATGAATTGAAAGATTAAAATTGTTTAGCCAGATCACTTAGGGATTACTTAGGAATTTATTTATTTACACTTTCGAAAGAAGTCTTTTTCACCAAGGCTGCATGCAATTGATCAAAAATGAAGTGAAAACAGTAATATTGTGAAAAAATGATGTAATATAGGCCTATTTTAAAATGCATTCCTGTGATGGTAACACTGAATTTTCAGCAGCAATTACTCCAGTCTCCAGTGTCACATGGTGTTTCAGAAACCATTCTAATATGCTGATTTACTGCTGAAATAAGATATTTTTGTAATGTTAAAAACAGCCGTTTTGCTTAATATCTTTGTGGAAACTGTGATACGCTTATAAACGGTAGTATAAATCCATGAATTTCCAACAATCTGGCATCCTGTCCAGTCTGACAAATGGCTGCAGATGATATCTGGAGATCATATCAATGACTTTTGTAAACTTCAGTTAGTTTCCCTCATCATTCTTTGGTATCCATTTTTAAAGCATTGCAGGTTTGTAGTTTTTTGGATATACAGTATATACGTCCCTTAACCACAAAACCAGCCGTAAGGGTCAATTCATTAACAAAATACACCATTTGAATAAATAAGCTTTCCATTGATGTATGGTTTGTTACGATAAGACAATATTTGGCCAAGATACAACTATTTAAAAATCTGAGGGTGAGTAAAAAATCTAAATATTGAGTAAATTGCCTTTAAAGTTGTCCAGTTACCTTCTTAGCAATGCATATTACTAATCAAAAATTAAGTTTTGATATATTTACCCTAGGACATTTACAAAATATCTTAATGGAACATGATCTTTACTTAAAGCAGAAGTCCACTTCCAAAACAAATATTCACATATAATGTACTCACCCCCTTGTCATCCAAGATGTTCATGTCTTTCTTTCTTCAGTCGTAAAGAAATTATGTTTTTTGAGAAAAACATTTCTGCATTTTTCTCCATATAATGGACTGATATGGTGCCCCGATTTTAAACTTCCAAAATGCAGTTTAAATGCAGCTTCAAACAATCCCAAATGCGGTTGTAAATGATCCCAGCCGAGGAAAATGTTCTTATCTAGCAAAACGATTGGTTATTTTAATTTAAAAAATACAATTTAAATACTTTATAATCGTCTTGCCTTTCTCTCCATGAACTCTGTGTATTCTGGCTCAAGACAGTTAAGGTATGCCGAAAAACTCCGATTGTAAATTGTATTTTTTTAATGAAAAATAACCGATCGTTACGCTAGATAAGACCCTTCTTCCTCGGCTGGGATCATTTACAACCGCATCTGTGATCGTTTGAAGCTGCATTTAAACTGCATTTTGGAAGTTTAAAATCGGGGCACCATATCAGTCCATTATATGGGGAAAAATGCTGAAATGTTCTCAAAAACATAATTTCTTTACGACTGAAGAAAGAAAGACATGAACATCTTGGATGACAAGGGGGTGAGTAAATTATTTGTAAATTGTTGTTCTGGAAGTGGAGTTTTCCTTTAACATCCTAATAATTTTTGGCATTTAAAAAAAATCAATAATTTTGACCCACACAATGTATTTTTGGCTATTGCTACAAATATACCCATGCTACTTAAGGCTGGTTTTGTGGTCCAGGTCACATATGTGAGGTCCTCTTTGAACGTGAAGTGCTGATATGCTAATAAAAGAGATAATGAATAGAAAGGAATACACTGTTGAAAAAAACAGCATATGCTGGTTAAGTATGTTTTGAAGCATGGTAGCTGGTTTAAGCTGGTCCTTAGTTGGTCATGAGCTGATTTAAGCTGGTCCTAAGGACTAAGGACCATTTTAAAGCAGCTCAAACCAACTACCATGCTTCAAAACATACCTAACCAGCATATGCTGGTTTTTTCAACGGGGTAGTAAAGTGACCCAGATCTCGTTTAGATGTAGAAGTTTTGGTTAAGCTTACAATAAACTTGGGATTTTGTTTTTAAAAGCATACTTACACATTAGTCAGCTATGTTATCAGAGCAGCATATCCAGTTTCCCAAACCTGATCATTGGCAGGATATCTGCTTAAGCTTCCATGCTGGTCTGGTTTAGTTTGGAACTTAGCCAAGCTGTTTGCCAGCACAACATAGCTAGTAAAACTCTTCAACCAGCATAATCTTAATAGTGATACTAGGAAAACACCAGCACATCTGCATCCAATAATGGTGACTAGCATTAAAAACTTCTGTCGGTCTTTTCAGGAGGGTAAACTGTTCAGCGGGATGCCAGGTTTGTGCTACTGTAAGTTATCATACTTCAAAGAACAGGTTTGAGAGTTTAGTGTTCAACAGTCGCGGTTCAGTGAAGTGACACTGATGCGAGGGCTGAGAATGAAAAATTAATGATCCAGGGATGAGAAATAAGTGATACAAGAATGAGAACTGAAAGAGCAGACATGAAAGGAGTACAATATGATTAAGAGAGAAGATCAGTTTCAGTTATGCGTTTCATAGTTTGGCGAACTGCTCTGTGCTGGAAAGCTCTTGTTTTCCTGTCCTTTTGCATAGGAACATTTAATCCATTAAATTAAATAGTTGTGAGCTCACAGAGAAAAAGAGACAGAGAGAAAGGTCACAATCTGGAAATGCAGAGAATGTGCATCAGCACACACACACAAACACACACCAAAGCTACAGACACCCACAACAGAAGCAGCTACTGGCAGTAAACTTGTGGGAAGCAGAGCAACTGTGCACTGACGTGCTCCCACACACACACACACACACAAATGTTTCACTATGTTATTTAAAACTTATTTTTGGGGTTCTTTCCGCAACACTGGCTTTCGTATAAATAACCCTATAATTTGCATGTGGGTAATGTGTGTGTGGGAGCAGAGTAAAGCCAACAGAACAAAGTGAGAGAGATGTATAGAGATAGACATATAAAGAGAGAAAGAATGAACTAATTAGTTTAGCATGGTTTGGTTTTACTCATACTTGCAAGGACACACACACATAAACAAACAAAAGCTGTGAGTTAAAAAGAAGAGGTTGAATAGCGTTGAAGTTGTGGCGATTGCCATCATATTCTTTTGGTTGCTACTTTGGAAATATTGTTGTAAAGTCGCACTGTTGTTTTTGTGATGACCAGAGTCACATGGAATATGCAGTAGCATTACCCATCGTAGTAGCAATGCCCATCATTCACAAAGGTCTAACCTTCCCCTTCCCCTTGCATATTAACTTAACATGCTAGTTTTATATCAGCTACCAAGTGTAGTACTCCAAGCTCAGTTTAGAGTTTAAACACATGTAGATCCAAACTTTTGAGATTTTCAGAGTGGTGTCATAGAGGAACTATTTTTGGTTCCCTGAAGAACCTCTCAGTGAACAGTTTTTGAAAGAACCTTTTTTCTTAATGTGAAAAACATTTTAATAGCCTAAAGAACCTTTATTAACCATTGAGAACCCTCTGGGCAATGGAAAGGCTCCATGGATGTTAAAGGTTCTTCATGGAACCATAAATGCCAGAAAAGAACCTTATTTTTTAAAAGCGATTCTGCAAAATTCCACAGATTTCCCATGAAAATGCTCTTTAGTATTGATCAATATCAGGCCAGGAATTATTAATTACTCTCCTGTTAGTTAGTAAATAATTTCATAATGCCGAAATACATCACAGTGTGATGTCAGTAGCAATATACATTTTCTGGTAGCACTTTATTTCCTCACGTACATACTATGTATTTATTATAGTAATTACAAAAACTAGGTAATAACTAGGTACTAACCCTAAAAACTAAACCCTAAACCTAACTCTACCCCATGTAGTTACCTTACATGTGACCCTGGACCACAAAACCAGTCTTAAGTAACAGGTATATTTGTAGCAATAACCAAAATCCGTTGTATGGTTCAAAGTTATTGATTTTTCTTTTATGCCAAAAATCATTAGAAAATTAAATTTTATTATATTTTGTAACTTTCCTAGCGTAAATATATCAAAACCTAATTTTAGATTAGTATTATGCATTTCTAAGAACTTCATTTGGACAACTTTAAATGCGATTTTCTCAATATTTCGATTTTTTTTGCACTCTAAGATTCCAGATTTTCAGATAGTTGTATCTTGGCCAAATATTGTCCTATCCTAACAAACCATACGTCAATGAAAAACTTATTTATTCAGCTTTCAGTTGTTGTATAAATCTCAATTTCAAAAAACTGACCCTTAACTGGTTTTGTGGTCCAGGGTCACATATTACCAAAACATTCATAGGCAGGTACACTGTGAGTACATGTAAGTACACATACTGTAAAATAAAGTGCAACCCATTGTTTTCAATATTGTGACATACATCAGAGTGAAATGGGTTATCACAGTAAAAGAAGTGTAAGACGGGGACATGGTTATTTGCGTAGGTTGCTGATTTGGATGGAGGTAGATCTGGATGCATTTGTAAGATTTTGCTAGAAAATGAAACACATGCACTTGTTAATCATTTACAGTATCTACAGTATCTATCTATATTGTAACATGCATTTAGAAAACAGCTGAAATAAAATTACATACAACTACTGGATGAACCCAAATTACAAATGCTGCATGCTTCTAACTGAAATAAGTTGGAACAGAAGCACACAAATGACAAACTTGATATAAATAAAAACTAAAACAGAAACAAAAATAAATCGAACTTAAATAGTAACATTAAAAAAACTAAATACAAAATTACCTTTTTAATCTAAATAAAAATGAAAATATAAAAACAAAAATTAATTTAACATATTGTTAAAAATATATAATAGTATATCTAATTAAACTTGTTAACTTGGTTGTTAATGTGCTGTTAACCATCATGGTTACCTCAATAAAGAAGTAAAATAAAAGACACATGTCGTTTTATGGTACCAAGAACTAGTAACTATGTTATTTTGATGTCATACATTTTGTAAGGGTTTTCATGATAGTCCCTGCATAAAGCATGTGCTTGACAGAAAACAGAAATAATCTAGAATACTTGGTATGTGAAAAAGTTGTTGATTTCTTCATCCTAGTTGTGAAACACAGGCCTGGCTGCCTGATCAGCAGAGTTGTGTAGTAACCGTAGTATTAGATTCTGGTTTACGTAATCAGATTCCAAAAATCAGTACTTGTAATTAGATTAAATTACATTTTAAAATACTTGTAATCGGACTACAGTTACATTTTATACATTCAGAAAGTCTTCCAGTTTTGTGGATCATGACTTATTTTAATTTATCATTTTTATGATTCAATTAATTATTAGCTTTTCATTAAACTAATACACCCCTTGCAGCTCCTTCACAAACCCCAGTTTGGGAAACCTTAACATAATATAATGTTTATTGCACTTCATGTTGTTAATAACAATGAATATAATATTTTCTTATATATATTTTCTTAATCTTAGTATTTTTATATCAATATGGTACACAATTATCCTATTTAAATCAATGCTATAAACAAGATTAACAAGTCAAAAGTAATCCAAAAGTAATCTAAAAGTAGTCTGACTATATTAAAATGTGTAATGTAAACTAATACAATATGTACTAATATACTACATTTTCATCACGTAATTTGGAATCAGTAACGGATTACAATTTGTAAGTAATCTACCCAGCTCTGCTGATCGGATCCTTGATTCTGAGGGTTTTTTGGGACAGGAGCAGAGCAGAATGAGTGACTGGTGTTCCTGATTGAGTAGCTAATTGTTGGCTAGATAAACACAGGAAGAGGAGAGAGATTACTAGAGATCCATCTATCGTTTCTATCTGAAACATGACCTCTCCACCCCACGGGGGTTATTAATATTTCATGATCCCTTTGCAAAGACACACACACACACACACACACACACTCTCTCTCATTCATTATTACTCAGTTAGGGTATACAGAGAAACTGCCATGATTAAAGGCTGTCAGAAAGAGACTGAGAAACTTTCATTTCAGACAAGAAATCCTTCTGTTATTCATCAACCACTTTATAACAGAAAGAAATACAAATCCTCACATCCTGTTTAAAGTCTAGTTGGATTTTAATGTGGGTTCATCCAAGGTTTACATAACAAGGACTTTTAAACTCTTCAGCAGGCCGAAAGCTATTGTTGTGCATTCTGTCCAGGAGATGTCACTATAAGCAAATGTAAGGCTGTAAATGTCTCGTCATATTGAAGTGATACCTAATCAATATTTTCCCACAGTCTATTTATTCAGTGAAGCTTCATAAATCTGCCTAAAACGTCAGTGAGGCAATAATGCGTCTTACACAGAAGAGTAGAGGAAATCATTGTCAGATTGAGTTTGGATGTGTGGTCACCATACAAACAAATATCTTCACAGTGTTTAAGATAATATTTCACAGTTTGTTTCTGTCAAGCAAATATGTACGTTGAGTATTCAAAGAATAGTGTAAAACTCTTCATACACCCTGTTGAAAATACCACAACAGTCCAGCATGAATTCCCACAATGGTTCAGGCTGGGTTATGCTGGCATGAGTACAAGAAAAATAAAATAAAATAAAATAAAATAAAATAAAATAAAATAAAATTAAATTAAATTAAATTAAATTAAATTAAATTAAATCAGTTTTTGAGTCTTTGGGCATTTCAGCGGGATAACTGTTAAAATATAGACAAGTTTCACAAGTATACCCTTGAGTAAAAGAAGTGCACTTAATTGTATTGAACATGCACTTAAAAGTATGCATGTGTGTCTGTGCTCCTTCTGTTAATATGTTACATAATACTGAAATAAAAGGTTACTTAAGTGTATTTAAAGACACCACACTTTCATGACTTAATTGTGGGTTTTTTTTAACACAATTAAGCTTTTACGTTTTAAAGTGCATAAAAGTGCATTAAAAGTTTCACTTTGAAGTACATTTTTTTTAAAAAATGGTCATGCTTTTAAAAAACGTCTAAGGTTACGTATGTAACCCTGGTTCCCCGAAGGGAACGAGACGCCGCGTCGAAACGCTTTGGGAACGCCTTCAGCGTGACCGCGCTCTGAATCACGTGTGCAATCAAACCAATGGAAGAACGAAACGTCACAGGCGGGTGACGTCACTGACCAGGAAGCATAAAAGCACGTGCGCCAGAACGAGCGTCAGCTTCCAGGAGAGAAGCAGAGCTCGCAGGGACGCAGGAGGATGGCTACGAGACGCGGCGTCTCGTTCCCTTCGGGGAACCGGGGTTACATACGTAACCTTAGACGTTCCCCTTCAGGAACTCGAGCCGCGTCGAAACGCTTTGGGAACGAGATGCCCACGCCGCCAGACCCCTAGTCCCTGCCTAGGATGTGCTAGGACAAATGACAGAGGTACCAGGCGAGATCCGCAGGTCCAATTCATAAAACCTAACAAAGGTCAAAGGTGAGGACCATCCCGCAGCGTTGCAAATATCTTGCATGGGAACCCCAGCAAGAAAAGCTTTGGAGGCAGCCATGCTCCGGGTAGAATGGGCTCTGACCCCTAAAGGAGGAGGGAGGTCAGAAGCCTCATAAGCAGAAAGGATAGCGTCCACTACCCAGCGACTTAAAGTTTGTTTAGAAGCAGGGAGGCCCCTTTTTGGGGGGCCATAACAGACAAATAACTGGTCTGACTTTCTCCACCTGGCAGCCCTGTGGACGTATGCATCCAGCGCTCGCACTGGACACATACAATTAAGCTTCTGCTGGTCAGCATCCCGAAAGGGGGGAGGACAAAAGGCCTGGAGTACGACAGGCCGTGGTGTCGAGGTGGGGACCTTAGGGACATAACCCGCTTTTGGAAACAGGAAAGCTTTAGAAAGGCCTGGCGCGAAGTCCAGGAAAGAAGGGGCCACAGAGAGGGCCTGAAGATCCCCAATTCTCTTAAGGGAGGAAAGAGCTAAGAGAAGGACAGTTTTTAAAGTAAGGAATCTGTCCGAGATTTCCTCAACAGGCTCGAAGGGAGGCCTGCAGAGAGCCTTTAACACCACAGACAGGTCCCAAGAGGGGACACGAGGTCGTACAGGAGGCCTGAGCCTTAAAGCACCGCGGAGGAAACGTGTAACGAGAGGGTCCTTTCCCACGGAAAGACCACCAAGAGGGGCGTGGTAGGCCGCAATGGCCGCCACGTAGACCTTCAAGGTGGAGTGGGATAACCCTGCCGACAACCGGCTTTGCAGGAACTCCAGCACTGAGCCAACTGGGCAGTTAACTGGGTCTTGCTGGCGGTGTCTGCACCAAGAAGTGAAAAGTTTCCACTTCAAGGCGTATAGTTTCCTCGTGGAGGGAGCTCTAGATTGGAGGATGGTCTCAACAACCTCAGTTGAGAGACCGGAAGCTAAGAGGTGCGCCCCCTCAGAGGCCACACCCAAAGCTTCCACAGCTCCGGCCGGGTGGGGAAGAATGGCGCCCTGCCCAGAGGAGGACCTCTGACGGAATCGTGGAGAGCCGGGCCGAGGAGGAGAAATCAGGTCCAGAACCACTGCTGTCCGCCAGTAATGCCACTTCGAAGAAGGGGACACCCGTCCCCGCGACTCTCAGGAACCCCGTGAGGTTTTATCGGGAAGGGCGCAAGGCAGATCGCGAGGGCCTCTCGCCATCGCCTGCACTGGCATCCAGCCCCAGGGCTGGATGCAACCCCAGGAGAGTACCGAGGTGGAGCCACGTTCTCCCTCGGGTGGTCCACCCTGGGGCCGGACCAAACACTCCAGACGCTTCACCACCCGCGGAAGTATCCATTCCTTCGCCTCCAGCCCGCCCCATTACAGGATGTCTGCTCCCAAGTTGAGATGCCCAGGAACATAAACTGCTCTCAGCGAGAGGAGTTTGTCCTGGGACCACACAAGGATCTGGTGCGCCAGCTTGTACAAGGGGCGCGAACGCAGAACTCCCTGGTGGTTGATGTAAGAGACCACCGAGGTGTTGTCGGTGCGGACCAACACATGGCGGTCTCTTAGGTCCGGGAGAAAGTGTTTCAGAGCCCGAAACACGGCCAGCATCTCCAGGCAATTTATGTGCCACGTGAGTTGGTGACCGCTCCACAGACCGCGGGCAGGGTGGCCACTCATGACCGCTCCCCAACCGGTGAGGGACGCGTCCGTCGCTAGCGTTACGCGGCGACAAGGAGCTCCCAACACCGGGCCCTGAGACAAGAACCAAGGCTTCCTCCACATGTCCAGGGCACGTAGGCAACGCCGCGTGACCCTGATCATGCGAAGGGGGTTTCCCCTCGGGGAAAACTCCTTGGTCTTGAGCCACCACTGTAGGGGTCTCATGTACAGCAGGCCAAAAGGTATCACGTTGGACGCTGCTGCCATCAGACCCAGCAGTTGCTGGAACTGTTTGACAGTGAGTGACAAGCCTTCCTTCACTCTCTTGACTGCAGTGAGGATCGACTCGATCCGAGCAGGAGACAGACGTGCCTGCATCGTGGTCGAATCCCACACCACGCCCAGATAAGTGGTCCTCTGTAATGGAGAAAGCACACTTTTCTTGGCGTTCAGTCTTACCCCCAGCGCTTTCATGTGAGCGAGAACGACATCTCGATGCCGAACTGCCTCCATCTCCGACTGAGCTAGGATCAGCCAGTCGTCGATGTAATTGAGTATGCGGATGCCCTGGAGTCGCAGAGGAGCCAGAGCTGCATCCACACACTTCGTAAAAGTGCGGGGGGAGAGTGCTAGGCCGAACGGAAGAACCCGATATTGGTAAGCTTTGCCCCTGAAAGCAAACCTCAGGAACTTCCTGTGATGAGGAAGGATGGAGACGTGGAAGTATGCGTCTTTTAGATCTATCGTGACAAACCAGTCATCGGACCTGATCTGAGACACGACTTGCTTGATGGTGAGCATCTTGAACTTCAGTCTCTTGACTGAGCGGTTCAGCAGACGCAGATCTAAAATGGGACGCAGGCCCCCATCCTTCTTCGGAACAATGAAGTACCGGCTGTAGAACCCGGACTCTCTTTCGTGAGAAGGGACCACCTCGATGGCCTCCTTCCTCAGGAGAGTAGCTACTTCCTGTTCCATTACCAGACCCTGCTCGGGGCCCACCAGAGTGGGAGAGACCCCGTTGAACGGCGGAGGTGGTGCGCCGAACTGAATGCGATAACCTCGCTCTACAGTATGCAGGACCCAAGCAGACACATTGGGCAGTAGTTTCCATGCTGCCAAATGATCTACTAAGGGAACCAGCCTCTCGAGGCTGGCCTCTGGTGTTAAGGGGGCCGCTGGAACGGTGTCCTGAAACGGTTGCCCGGCAGGAAGCACCTGAACCAGCGGTCCCAGAGACCCCCGCGGGGGTGGTGAGCTCCCCAGCGCCGCTACGTTGCCGGGCGGGAAAAACTGGGGTGGATGCTCGCTGGAGACCGCTGCGCCCTGAAACACTGGCAGGGTTGGCAGGGCGATCTCCCGGGGGCACGGGGGGGACCCGGACACCGAATACTGCGGTGCTACTCGTTTCCCCCCAGATGGGGCTGCCCATGAAGCAGACGACCCTCAGATCGGGCTTAGCCTGGGAGGTCCTCGACCTAGAGCGTTTGACCACTCGCTCTCGATGGGGAGGAGTGCGAGTGGCCACGCTCTGTTTCTGAGCTTCCCGGTACGAGGAGCTGGTAGACGGCTGGGGCTGCTCCGTCGCAGCAGCCTCGCGAGCCGGATGATGGCGAGGGAGGAACCGCTGGAACGCTGCCGCTTGCTTACGCGCCTCCTGGTATCTGTCGACGACGGCATTGACGGCTTCGCCGAACAGACCAGCAGGCGAAAGCGGGGCGTCCAGAAGGAAGACCCTGTCCTTCTCTTTCATGTCGGACAGGGTCAACCAGAGATGTCTCTCCGCGGCCACAAGGGCTGCCATAGACCGCCCAATGGCACGGGCGGTCTCCTTAGTGGCGCGGAGAGACAAATCAGCGGTCCTCCGGAGCTCAGAGATATCGCTATCTTTGATCTCCTCACCCTCATCCAGCTCTTTGAGCAGGTCAGCCTGGTACGCCTGTAACACCGACATGGTGTGCAGACACGCACCAGCCTAACCCGCAGCCGTGTACCCCTTGCCCACCAGCGCTGAGGTGACTCGCAGCGGCTTGGAGGGCAAGACCGGAGCCTTCAGAGACGATGCAGACTCGGGGGACAGATAGCTCGCTAGCGTCTGTTCCACCCGAGGCATCGCTCTGTACCCTCGCTCATCCAACCCCGCCACATAACCGTAATTATAGGAAGCGGTAATGAACAAGCGGGACGAGAAGGGTGCCTTCCATGATCTCGACACCTCAGTGTGGAGATCAGGAAAGAACGGAAGGCTCCGGCGTGCTGGAGGTGGTCGAGACCGCAGAAATCTCTCGTCCAACTTACTCTTCTGCGGTTCGACTAATGGCTCGGCGGGCCAATCGATGCTGAGCTTGGCCACCGCCCGAGTCACCACCTCCAGTAGCTCCTCATACTGGGGAAACTGAGGTGCTGCAGCCTCATCCACACTCACCACATCAACCTCCTCGGAGGAAGATATGGCGAGCGTGGAGGCCGACCCCCGGGGGGAAGAAACCGCAGCGCGGGCTTCCGATCCCGAAGGCCGGGCAGCGGATCTGGGGGGTGAGGCAGAAGATAGGGGGTCACCCGTCTCCATACCCTCCACCAGATCCAGTTGCGAACCCCACGAGTGCAGCCGCCGCTCCGCCTCGGCGGAAGCGGGACCGGACCCGCGGGGAACGCTGATGAAGGACCCCTCCGCGGAGAAGAG
>VONZ01003685.1:0-17852 GCA_012976165.1 Labeo catla | reverse complement strand
TTTTTTTTTTTTTACATTTATCATAGTGATACCTTGTGGTTTTTGTGCTATGCAGACATGTTTTTTTTTTTAGACATTTACCAGTCTTTTTTTGTCTACCATGGTGATTCCATGTTTTTGAACATGTACAAAGGTAAAACCACATTGTTGGTGACATTTACCATGGTTATACCATGTTTTTTGGAAATCTACTACATCTACAGTACTGTAGTCATACCATGTCTTTTGGGCATGTACAGTGGTCATACCATGTTTTTTTGGACATCTACTCTGGTGATATGTTTTTGGACATGTAGGTAGTATTAAATTAAACAATTTTACCATCTTATGCCATCACTAGTCAGAAGGTGTGATATAAATAAGGGTTGATGTTCCCAAGTGACTGTTTCTACACAGAATGTTTGATTTGCATCTAATTTATTAGCATATAATAAAATGTTTTAGGGCCACAGAAGTGGGTCAACAGACAAGCAAACACTCTCCACAGACAATCCTGCCCTTAACACACACTCTAAACACTCATTCAACAAGCTAATGAGCCCAATTAGTGCCGCTAATTACCCGGAGATCTCATTTACATGACAATCAGGAGAGCTGGTGCTGTAAAGAGGAGGCCGGAAAATGAACTCAAGAAACTACCCACTATGACACACACACCCCGACTCTGATGGATTAAGACGGCTGGTTTTCATGCACTTTTATATTAAGGCTGAAAAAAAATTTAGTCTGTTCACTAATAAATAAGTACTATGGTATTAGCATGTTTCTTAAACATGCTACCATACTAAATTGGTTTTTGATAGACACTTTATTACTTTATGAAACAGATGGATATATGAAACTTTTTTCTTAGAATGTTCTGGCAAGGTTCTCTCAAACTTATTAACAAACGTTCAGAGAGAATGTCTTTAATACTGTTCCCATAATGTTAGAACAGTCTACCCAGCTAACAAAAATACATTCTAAGAATGTTTTGATAATGTTCTCAAAATTGTCAAACTGTCCAGTTTGAAAGTGTTTTTGAGAAGTTTTTTTTCTTGGTTATTCAAACATTCCATTTTAACATTTTGCAAACATTATGAGAATGTCACTTTTGAATGTTCCCTGAACATTCTAAAACAACATTTAAAAAATGTTATACCAATTAAATGTTATCAACTTAAATGTTATGGTTGGACGTTCCTATAACATTTTTAAATGTTACTATTTGTTTAAGAACATTCAGAGAACACTAAAATGTAACATCCCATTATGTTTGTGAAATGGAACGTTTGAATAACCAAGATTTTTTTAAAAACATTTAAAAATACAGACTTTTTTAACTTTCAGAGAACATTTAGAAAATGTTTTTTTTACTTACCAGAATATTAGCAAAACTTCCTTAGAATATGTTAGGTGGGTAGACAGACAGGTGTGTATATTAGATAAATGAACTGACCTCCTGATTTGTTGCCTAATTATTTGACTGATTGCTCACCTCCACATATGGCACTATCCTGCAGGACAGATCTCCCATCAGCCTCCTCTTGGTCAGCTCGTTGAAGATCACCACCGGCAAGCAGAAGAACAGGACCATAAAGTCCCAGAACGCCAGACTGGCCAGCGCGCAGTTCCACGTGCTTTTCAGGTAATAATTATGCCACACGATACACATAAGCGCCAGGTTACCCACAATGCCCACGGAAAACACAATGAGCGCCAGCAGCATGACTGCGTAGGCGCTGTAAGACTCGTCCGTGAGCGGGTACAGCGGGTTGTGAACGCGTAGCGAGCCGTTGAAGGTTCGCGGAGTGGTGAAGAACACGTCGGGATCGGGATGAGGTCGCGGGTGTCGGTGCGCGTTCCGCTCGCGCTGCTTGTGTTTGGAGCCGCGCGGAACTCTCGGCGAGCGCGTATCTTCATCATCTTCATCACCGCGATGCGCTGCGGAGGCGTTCAGCTCCAGCGATGAGGAGGGTGGTGGTGATGATGATGATGATGATGATGATGACTCCATCAGGCTCACCTTCATCTCCACCGTGAGTTTATCCGCCTGAACTGAGCCGACAAACACAATCAGAGCGAGTAAAACGCTCAGCATCATCGTGAGGCTCTGCTGAACGGATCTGGATGATGATATGATGTGCTGCGGATGAGCGGGAGCACCAGTCTGATCATCTCAACAAGTTCTGCTCCTCTAGTTTCTCAGCAAGTTTTTGAGTGAATTCATGAAGAGCGCCAGAATAAAACCCGCCCTCTTGTGGACGATAAACGACACTGTTCACTGACAGAAAAAGTGGAAAGTTTTTGGAAATGTTGCCATGGTGACCACTTCGCAAACCTTTCCACATAATTACACATTTTTTTTTTCTATTTTAAGTCAACTCTGAAATTACATTAATTAAAACTGTACATTGATTCAACTAGTTTTAAAGAACACAGAAAACGGAATATATGAAAACACGTAAATTATATAACAAAATTTCACATAATAAACAAAAATTAACTGCCTCTAAATCTCTCTTTTCTAGACAAGTACATGGAAACTATACACAGTTCTGTTCATCCTGCAGTGAAAACTTCTATGTGTTCTCTTAAGGAGTAAATTTATTACACTTTGTGTGTGTGTGTGTGTTTGTCTTAGTCAGCAATTTTTTAAATAACATCAAATCACTGTAAAAGGCCACTGGACAAGATTGATTTTACTATGAGTTTATTGTCCGTTACATTATTTGTATAAAGTATGTTTGCACTGCATTTGGATATAAACCATATTGACAGACTGATTATTTATTTTTTTTACACATCATATACCACCAGTTTTTTTTTTGGTTTATCATAGAGATTAAGCTGATTAAACTGTAATATACAGCAAACATTCTTAGCTTTGTCTGCAGAATATGTTGCTTTGATCAACTGTTGGACTGAATCTTGTCTCAAATCCTCGTCTGTAATGAGATCTGATCTTCTTGAGGTGTAGATGAGCCTGAATCTGATACGGGACACAAGAGTCTCATTCTTCATCTTCTCCATTACATGTATTAATACAAAATCTCAATAGCGTCCTGTTTTGAGTATCTTCTCCATTCATCTGGTATTTTACCATAACCATCAAATGTTTTATTGTAGTATTTTTCCAGATGTTTCTGGAATCTGCACACAAACCACTTCCAGTAGGTCAGATCAGAGAAATCACGGCTGATGCTCCACTTCACATAAACTCCTCCTGCTCTTCTGTATTCTCTATATTTAAACTTTCCATCTGGTGTATTAAAATACTGATGACTTGTTACTAAATTTGTGCAAATATCAGTACAGAGATTCTGTGTTGAACTGTAATATGTGCCATTAATTCCTCTAAATCTGTGGAAAGCAACACTGTGATCTCCATCATGGATTTCTATGGTGTTTGTGCAGACGACTTTACAGAACGGACACTGAACCCAACAGCACTGACAGAAGAGATCAATCAGAATCTCATCTGGTCTGTCTTTATAGTCCAGATTTACCGGAAATGTCTTTGTGTTGAATCTACTGCTGATGTCAGACATTATATAAGTAAGTTCTTGTCTCATCACATCTTCTAGGAGGTTGAAATCCTCAACATAATCATGTTTGATTTCACTGTGGTCTTTTTCTTCATCTTGGGTAAAACACTGACACTGAACTGATCAGTGATGAACCGACTGACTTCATCTCTGATGAAACTCTTGAAGTGATCTCTGGGATTATGAATGTAGTTCATGTGTAATCGTTCATTCAGTAAAGCCTCCCAGAGATCTTTAATATGATCTTTTAAATCTATCAGCCTCATTCCACATGATTTTGCTGCATGAGTCATAATAGTTTTCTTCAGTTCTTGAATGTTCTCACAGTAGTTTGGGTTTGGTGGTGCCATCGGTGGGTTTCCCTCCCAGACATGATCAAAATACTTCACATCATTCTGAACATCAAATCTAATGACATCACTGAAACATTCTGCATCATAAACTTCCTCTTCAGCAGCGAGTTTTGTCGTCTCATCCAGTTTCTCCTGCAGTCGTCTCCTTCTCTCCATGTTTTTCTCTCCAGCTGTGGCATCTGAAACGTTCTGATGCACAAACACACAGCTGGGATTCAGTCTGACCTTCTTCATCCTCATGAAGTTCTGAACAACAATCTGAAGAATGTCCAGCATCTCAGATGGGTTTTCTCCAAAGATGTTGATCAGTGTCAGATTTGCAAGACCAACAACAAATGTGGCCAATTCATTGTCATGATCTCTTGTTGATCTTCCAGTCAGTTCTAGAGCATGAAGACCCTCAGTATCAACAACCAGAATATAGTCAAAGTTCATCTGTGTTTTCATCTCTTCTGAGACTCTGATCAGCTGCATGAAAGCTCCTCTGGTTGTTCTGTCAGCACTGACGGCGAGCTGGAGTCCAAACATGGCATTCAGCATGGTGGATTTCCCAAAGCTCTGAATCCCTAAAACTGACAGCACAAAGACTCTCTGGTCTCCCAGTTTGTGGATGAGTTGATCTAGAAGAGCAGAGATCCAGATCACAGGAACATGAGCAGCATCTCCATCCATCAGCTCCAGTGGAAATCCACAGATCATCATCTCTGCTGTGAGATTCTGAGCCATTTAAGGAAAAACATCTTTGTAGCAGCATGTAAGTTCATTCCTTTAATAAAGAGCTTCATTAACTCATTGATGTCAGATTCATGATGTTGTTCACAAATTTTGTTCATTTCTACTTTTTCCACTTATTTCCATTTCTATCTCATCTCCTTGAGGTCGATGTAGTTCTTTGTCTTCCTCAGAAGATACATTTAATCACTTGTCTTTTGATGGGGATAAATTGTTTAGATTTTCTGCACCTAATTTCATGTATTAATGTAGATCAAGACTTACTCTCAGGATCTCTGCAAACTCCTGAATCTTACTAGTTAGTTGAGTTTAGAACAGCTTTATGGTTTTTACTTGATCTCGGATCAATTTAATCAATTTGTATACATTTTTAACGAGACATCTGTGTAATTAAAAGGATGAGAAGTAGTTAATAGTCTCTTACTAGCCTGTATATATGAGCTCTGCTTAAAACAAACAAAACCTGCAAATGAAAATAAAATATTTAAAAAACCCTATCTAGACACTTAATATTTAATGTCATTTTATTATCTTTAAAAAGTTGTTTTATGCATGTTTTAGCTTGGGTTTTTGTTGCATTTACACACTTTTAACCAGCAGGCGTCATCAGCGTGTGGCGTTACGAGCGCTTGAATCATTTTGCGAAGCAATTGGTTCAGTTGATTCGAAGCTTCGAAAAGGTTCGTTTCTCCCATCACTAACAGAAAGAAAAGAGGAACAAAATATGATATTTGCAATGCTATTAACAGCCACAGGCTGTTAATAGCATTTCTAACATCAGTGAATGCAACCAAATGTCTTACGTAATTCACACATCTTAACTCTTAACTCTTAAAATAAATGTTCTTTTTAACCCCTCTTAAATAGGCTAATTATATCCCATATGAACTGGGTATATTTGCATAGTATAAGATGTAGGCCTACTACTTTATCTTTACACATATCATTTATTAAGAAGAGCCACACTCTACTCTTAAATTGTTGAGATGTTTAATCCATTATGCATTAAACATCTCAACAATTTAAGGTTTGTCTATTGAAAAAAAAATAATAGTTTAAAATTTCTTTGGTTTTGTGCTGCTTATTTCTTATGCTGGCATCTGCTTAATATTAAACTCTGGCAGGTCTTTAATGGCATATTACATTTTAAATCTTTATTTATTTGAAACATTTTTCCCTTACAAATTGCTGCATGTGAAGTATAGGCTATATGTAGTAATCTGTAGCTATTGTTTACAAAAGCAAAAGATCATTTTTTACAGTGTAGGCTATAATCAATCACTAAAAACTACAAACAATAATAATCATTTATTTAAATTACAGGAAAACGTTTACAAATCCATTACAATTCAATGTTATTATCAGTGGGCTAACAATTATATTGTGGTCGGTTAATTCATAAATGAAGTTTGTGCCAGATGATAGTCTACAGCAAGAAATAAATTGAAAAGAATCGGAGGAAAGGATCGGTAACTAACAGTGAGTGCATTTGAGCCTCAAATTTTGAGGAAGTCACCATCTCCTGGAGCTGCTCAGTTGTTTTGCACCATGGCGTCCTCAAGGGCTGCAAAAGCGGGAAAAGGTAAATGTTTTTGTCTTTATTTTAAGATTATTTTTGGTCATAATAATTATACTAACAATAATTTGTGTAATCTATTTAGGGCACACAAGTGTTTTAACACATAACCTTCGTACTGTTTTACTTTCGATTTGCAGCGCACACGCTATGCAAAGTGTTCACTTAAGAAAACCGGCAACATTGAAAATATTTAAATATCAATTAAAATATTAATTAACTTTACCGCACTTTAAACAAAAGAACACGCCATAAAACTAAGATGCTGAATTAGCAAAACGCAGGCTGTGAAGTGATCTAAAATGGCTAAAATAAACCTGTCCATTTCTCACATGCTTAATGTTAAACCAGTTTGAGTAGCGCCTAATAAGAACTAGTGTGTTTGTTCGTTGTGCCTGATTCATAACTCGCATTGACATCGAAAGACCACATTCCATTTGAGCGAAAATTCGCTCACTTCAAGCCAACGCAGCAATAGCTGGAAAAGTGCGGAATGAAGTTATGTGAAATTGTTGAAATTTCAGTATCTTTAATTGTTTGCATTTCTGAAACAATATGTACCACCGCAGGCATACAACTTGAAATGGTCCCGCAATTTACTGCAGAGCAAGTACTGAACACAATCATTTATTAGTGTCACCATTGGTGGATCTGAGCTCAATCTGATCTGTCTGATATACAAATAAAAACTAGATTGAAGTTTGACAATATCTATTGTTTGGCATTATGTGAATGTCTACTTATTATTATTATTATTATTATTATTATTATTTTGTAGATAGAAGGGATAGTGGTGAAAGTGGTCGTCCAAATTGTAAGTACAATAATAACAACACACATCACACACACACACACACATGTTGGGTTTACATGTTTTATGGGGACATTCCATAGGCGTAATGGTTTTTATACTGTACAAACCGTATTTTCTATCACCCTACACCTAAACCTAGCCCTCACAGGAGACTGTGCACACTTTTACTTTCTCAAAAAAACTCATTGTGCATGATTTATAAGCCTGTTTCCTCATGGGGACCTCACAAATGTCCCCACAAGGTTAAAATTTACTGGTATTACTATCCTTGTGGGGACATTTGATCCCCATAACGTGATGAATACCAGGTGCACGCACACACACACACACACACACACACACACAAATGTTCACAATAATTGCATTTGCTTACTTTAAGGCCTAATAAGTACTTTACAGTCAATCAGTCTGCTTGTAAGCTGCAATCTGTTTCATTTGTATGCACATCATTGTATTCTCTCACGCTTTTTCAGTGTCCCTGAGAAGGCTGGTGTTGGTTGGACTGACTGGAGCAGGTAAAAGCTCCTCCGGAAACACCATACTGGGCAGAGAAGTCTTCAGAGCTGAAGAAAGTGCTTCATCTGTAACCAAAGAGTGTTGCAAAGTGACTGAAAATGTGGCAGGGAGAAAAATTACTCTGGTAGATACACCAGGCATGTTTGACACGGATATTTCAGAGGAGGATCTTCTGAAACAAGAGATCAGTAAGTGTATAAATATGACGGCACCTGGACCTCACGCCATCATCCTGGTCATTAAATTTGGCACGTTTACTGAAGAGGAGAGACTATCAGTGGAGAAGATCAGAGCCATATTCGGAGAAGAAGCAGATAAACACACAATCGTCCTCTTCACTCATGGTGATGAACTGGGCGGCTCTATTGAGGAACACCTCAGTGAGGCCGGTGAGGACCTGAAAGAAATCCTGAGTCGCTGTGGGGGAAGATATCACGTCTTCAACAATAAAGACATGGAGGATCGTAATCAGGTTGTGGAGCTGCTGGAGAAAGTAGACGACATGGTCGCAGCTAACGGAGGTCAATATTACACCAGTGACTCTTATCAGGATGTAGAGCTCATGCTGAAAACTAAAGAAGACGAGCTGAGACGAGAATATGAGAAAAAATTACAAGACAAAGAAAGAGAACTGGAGGTCAGATTTGCTGAAGAGAAGCAGAAGCTGGAGGAAAGATTGAACGAGTACAAGCGTTTTTACGAGGCAAAGCTTCGAGAGTTCAGACTGGAGACAGAACAGACTTATTCTAATGAGAATAAACTGAAAAAGATCCTTACCAAGTTAAAAAGCCTCACAGTCAAATTTTAATCAAACTCTGGGTGATATATTCTCAGGCTTAAAAGGCCTACACAGAGTGTACAGTATGTAAATAAACATTTGTTGAACTGAATTATGAAATTGTATTTTGAGGGCATGTTTGATTACCTTATATTACAACAGATAACGTTATACTACTGAACCATATTTTACAGTTGTCATTTGGACGAAACAATGCATTCTTTATTCTTCGAGTGACAACAAATATCAAGTTTGAAATAAAACTTGTTTCGTCTGTGTTTTGTTTTTATATGAAAGATTTGTTCTCATACCTTGAGGTCAGGTAGACGTTATGGATTTTTTGTAGTCTATGTTAACCAAGTATATGTTATATTTTCAAGTTATTTTTTTTCTTCAGACCCTACAAGGTACTGTGATTGAATTAGTAAAAGAGTGCAAATGTTTTCTTCCTTTTGTTTGAACTGAACTGGGTAAGAAGGCTTTTATGTATGCACCGCCATCTGACTGGAATCTTCTCCAGTCGAAATTGAAATGACAAAATTTGCTGTCTTTGGATCAATTTAAAACAGTTATTTGGCAAATGGAAGATGATCCAATGATCTGTAATTGTTTTAAGTGCTCATTGTTTGTGTTGTGTAAATTTATGATGAAACTGATTGTATTGCTGACCATTTTGGCCAAGACACTCCTATGCAAGGAATTTAATCTGGTTAAATTGGTTAGTCTTTTCTGTTTAAGTAAAGGTTAAATAATAAAAAATACTAATCTCTGTATTATCACTATTATTAGTCTCCATCACATATCTACAACATCAGCCTAATGCAGATCAGCATTACTGCACACTGCACTAATTTATCCCTGTTTTATTGCTGTAAATTCTTCTTAACTATATAATTATATCATTGTGTTGTAATTCTTTCCATTTTTACAATACTCTTTAATTCTTAATTATAAGTGATTCAGTTTCAGCTCTGTGCAGTCTCTTTTGACAATATCCCACAGGAATACGGGAAAATTAAGATCAAATTAGACTCGTTTGAGATGAGCAAAATCGGCGCAGAACCGATCACCGGTGATCAGCGCAAGATGCATGCCGGTTAGAAATGTGTCCGAGCTACGCCCGCCTTGCTCTGATGTCATGCTGACGTGTGAAAAACTTTCGCGACGGCGAGGCAGCTGTGTCGGATTGCGCAGTCGGGCGCAGTAGTCCTCCACCGAATGCGCTGACCAAAAGCACGATGGTAAACGCCTGGATGACGACACAGCTTAAAGCTCATTGGTTCAGACAACTGTGATGTTGCCGTTCTTTTCTAAAATGTTTTCTTTTTTAATCTAATATTATGTGGTTATGTGTTTAAATTGTGCATGAATATTCCCAAACACTATGCCAGTGCGATCTCTGCGTGAGGTATGCGATTGTTGTCATATATCTATAAAAATCTAAAATACACGTTTGTATTAAAGTAAAAATAGATGATAAATACGCCCTTCGTATGGAATTAAACAGCAAGCACTTTGAGTGTCTTGTTCATCATATTTACTTTCATCTAAAAACAACAGAGCTGAAATTATATCATGTTTATAAGCAACACAGCAGGGATAATACGATATCCGTCTTTGATCTCGTAGGTGTCTGTTCTACTTGGAGAGGTCACATCTGTCCGTCTTGACTGCACTTATTTCACTCCTCCCCTCACTGCAGCCGCCTACTCTTGCCTACAGGCTCGTTTGAGATGCGCCTGGCCTTGCCTGAAATGTAGGCAAGAGTAGGTGGCCGCAATGAGGGGAGGAGTGAAATAAGCGCAGTCAAGACGGACAGTTCGGACCTCTCGAAGTAGAACAGACACCTACCAGATCAAAGGCGGATATCGCGTTATCACACTCACACAGGGCTGGACTGGGACCAAAAAACGGCCCTGGCATTTTTGGCCATAGCGGCCCACTATGATTATTTAAACAATATGCTGAGGCATATATATGACACATCAAAGGATATATGCGCTCACTGTTTTGTTTCAAACATTAAACCACAGTAACCTGCATGGAAGCGAATAACCTTGGTAAAAAATTATTCTTAATTATTATTATTGTTATTATACAGTCTTTTATTACTGTCATTACAATACTCAGACTTGGAAGAGAAGGCCACAGTGACAAAATTCCCACCTTGTGGCAAAATTTATCGTCAAACAAAATAGCAGATTTTGTCAAGTGGAGCTGAGGGCTGGCCAGAAGGGAGGCAGGGCGTGGCCTGAGATTTCATTGGACTAGCTCAATGTCCTTTAAGACAGTCAACCAATGGGCCGCGACTCGTGTCTCAGATACTCTACCGTTGCGGTAATAAATAAATTGGCCTAATAAACTTTTTAAAAAATATTAAATTATGACTGACAGCCCCAGCCCAAAAATGTGCGTCGGCCCGGCGGGCATTGCCCGGTATGCCCTATGGTCAGTCCAGGCCTGCACTCACATGCTGTGTTGCTGATAAACATGATATAATTTCAGCTCTGTTGTTTTTATATGAAAATAAATATGACGAACAAGACACTCAAAGTGTTTGCTATTTAATTCCATAGGAAAGGCGTATTTATCATCCATTTTTACTTTAATACAAACGTGTATTTTGGATTTTTTTTTTAGAAATATGACAACAATTGCATATCTCACGCAGAGATCGCACTGGCATAGTGTTTGGGAATATTCATGCATAATGTAAACATAACCACATGATATTCGATTAAAAAATAAAACATTTTAGAAAAGAACGGCAACATCACGGTTGTCTGAACCAATGAGCTTTAAGCTGTGTAGTCATCCAGGCGTTTCCCATCGTGCTTTTGGTCAGCGCAGTCGGTGAAGAGCTACTGCGCCCGACTGCTTAATACCACACAGTCGCCTCGCCATAGCGAGAGTTTTTTTTTTGGCACACGTCAGCATGACATCAAAGCAGGCCCGGCTCCACGGGGTCCTGGCCCACCCAGTCAGAAGCTTGGCCCACCCTGGCCCCACACTAGATAGCCAACAGCCAATCACAAATTGGAGCGATATTCAGTTGGCTAGATTTTAATTTGTCCTTTTTTCTCTAACCTCACACCCCGAAACATTTTAATATTGTATATAGTTTTCGCGCTATCAATACGCAGGGTATTGAAATCGCTTTTGCGCTGTTTACTTTCACTTTTGCTTTCGTGATTAACACGCACTCTGTGTAAAGAATGTTTGTCATTGAGCATTAAGCAGCAAATCTTCAAGCATGGTCTGTCACTCACGTCTCCTTACCCTTTTTATCAACAAGCGATTTAGATTTTTAGCCCCCTTAGCCTACCAATTTTATAGATAATATAAAAGAATAGAAAACGTGACCAGGGAAATTACCATTTTGTTAACAATATAGCATAAAAATATTTTTATAGTCGCTAATCCCACTACTACCTCTAAACCTAACCATAACTCTCTCTGTACAGCAATAAAGAAAAACATGACAGACAGATAAGCACAATCACAATTATTTATTTATTGCGAACATTAAGCAGTACCAAAAGCAGCCCAAATGACGCAGTCCTTTCTGGCTAAATACAGTGTGTTTGTGAGGTCCAGAGCAGAATTTAAATTGTTAATCGCTGAAAATATTATTCAGAATATTTTCCTATTTATTCAATGAAGGCGCGCGCGCATCATTCAAACACACCTCACAAGAAAACGGCATGTCGTAATCTGTGACGAATGCAGGAGAGAGCTGATTGTGCTTTCGATTTTCCTGCCGTAAAATCTGTCGTTTCTTGATGCGGCAATATTTGAGTTTGTAAAATGCACTTCAGCGCGGGTTTATCGCTGTTTATTGCTGCCTACGGTCGCTGGACTCGCTGCTCGGGATGGAGATGAAGATCGCCGGATAAAGGCTTGAATTTGGGTCTGTTCCTCGCAGTCGTTTGGATTCTGAAGATTTGGAAATCACTTAATTTTGTAATTATGTTGCGTTTTTGGTGTATATGGTTCTATTAGTCACAGCATGTCGGAGAAAACGTCTTTTGTGTCCCACCACGGCAAACAAAGTAAATATTACATGAATGGTTAAACGATTGCAGAAATGTTATTTATTTTAAGGGTTTAAAGTGTAGTCTTGTTTAACATCATGCATCTTGGAAGCGAGCTGGAGCAGAAATCAGGCAGAACAGAATAGAATGTTATCATTTCATATTGAGTAAACGATTAAACAATTTAATAATGCAACTGAAAACATAAGGCCATTGATATGACAACTAAAAACAACAATAATAATTAAATGAATACCGCCATTTTAAAATTCATCAGGATTCGTTTTTAGGTGTCGCCAATACATTAGTATTTGCACATTTAGATGCTTTGAATACGTCAGTATAGTACGTTTTAGTGTCTGGAAAAACGTAAGTAAATGTACGTTTTATATAACCACTTTTTACGTAAAAAAAAAAAAAGTTTCATAATGTATAGTACTCTATTTTCACAGACTAATTTTGTACTTAATATACTAAAAAATATTCTTTAGTAAGATAATCTTAAGAACATCTAGTGTACTCAGCTGTGCTATTTTGAGGCACTATAAACTAAAATGTGCTTTTATCATAATATCTATGTATAAAAATAATGTATGTATTTACCATTAAACCCCCTCAACCCCGGGACCACCTCAAATATCACTTGGCCCAGCCTTCATCTCATTTCTGGAGCCAGGCCTGCATCAAAGCAAGGCGGACGTAACTCGGACACATTTCTAACCGGAATGCATCTTGCAGTGATCACCGGTGATCGATTCTGCGCAGAATTTGCTCATCTCAAACGAGCCTTACATTTCAAGCGAGGCGAGGCGAGGCGCATCTCAATCGAGCCTAGTGTCCGACTAAGACCAGGCTGGATGACCAGCTAAACCAGCCAACCAGCACAGGGTGGTTTTAGCTGTTTTTTTTTTCAGCAGGGTTATTTCAGTTAATGTCATAAAACTAACGAGCTAAGCCAGTAGTAGTAGTACTGATTACAGTGTTGCGTAAACATAGCTGAAGACGCTAAAAGTACAGGAACAGACAAACTGAATCAATTGAGTGAGTCATTTACGATAGAACTGATTCAAATCGTTACAAACATGCGTTTTCGGACAGAATCTGCTGCGGTATGGAACGTAGTGATAGACACTTTTGAAGCAATACTTCGTGAAGCTTCTAAACTTTTGTGAAAGAATTGTTTCAAAACAGTGGTTCAGAACGCATATCAAACTGCTAAAGTCACATGATTTCAGTAAACGAGGCTTCATTATGTCCTGTTTCGAAACATTTCGAAATTTTAATGGTTTGCCGTTGGGGGGCGATGATCTCTGCAAACTGCTGAATCTTACTAGTTAGTTGAGTTTAGAACAGCTTTATGGTTTTTACTTGATCTCGGATCAATTTAATCAATTTGTATACATTTTAACGAGACATCTGTGTAATTAAAAGGATGAGAAGTAGTTAATAGTCTCTTACTAACCTGTATATATGCTTAAAACAATCAAAACAAGCCCTGCAAATGAAAATAAAATATAAAATAAAAAAAAAAAAAAAAACCCTATGTAGACACTTAATATTCAATGTTATTTTATTATCTTTAAAACGTTGTTTTATGCATGTTGTAGCTTGGGTTTTTGTTGCAAGCGTGTGGCGTTACGAGCGCTTGAATCATTTTGCGAAGCAATTGGTTCAGTTGATTCGAAGCTTCGAAAAGGTTCGTTTCTCCCATCACTAACGGAAAGAGAAGAGGGACAAAATATTATATTTGCAATGCTATTAACAGCCACAGGAGGGGAGCTTTCTAACATCAGTGAATACAACCAAATGTCTTACGTAATTCACACATCTTAACTCTTAACTCTTAAAATAAATGTTCTTTTTAACCCCCCTTAAATAGGGCAAATTAATTATATCCCATATGAACTGGGTATATTTGCATAGTATAAGATGTAGGCCTACTACTTTATCTTTACACATATGATTTATTAAGAAGAGTCACACTCTACTCTTAAATTGTTGAGATGTTTAATCCATTATGCAATAAACATCTCAACAATTTAAGGTTATATTTAAGGTCTATTTAAAAAAATAATAATAATATAAAATTTCTTTGGTTTTGTGCTGCTTATTTCTTATGCTGGCATCTGCTTAATATTAAACTCGGACAGGTCTTTAATGGCATATTACATTTTAAATCTTTATTTATTTGAAACATTTTCCCTTAGAAATTGCTGCATGTGAAGTAGACTACATGTAGTAATCTGTAGCTATTGTTTACAAAAGCAAAAGATCATTTTTTACAGTGTAGGCTATAATCAATCACTAAAAACTACAAATAATAATAATCATTTATTTAAATTACAGAAAAACGTTTACAAATTTATTACAATTCAATGTTATTATCAGTGGGCTAACAATTATATTGTGGTCGGTTAATTCATAAATGAAGTTTGTGCCAGATGATAGTCTACAGCAAGAAATAAATTGAAATGAATCAGAGGAAAGGATCGGTAACTAACAGTGAGTGCATTTGAGCCTCAAATTTTGAGGAAGTCACCATCTCCTAGAGCTGCTCAGTTGTTTTGCACCATGGCGTCCTCAAGGGCTGCAAAAGCGGGAAAAGGTAAATGTTTTTGTCTTTATTTTAAGATTATTTTTGGTCATAATAATTATATTGACAATAATTTGTGTCATCTATTTAGGGCACACAAGTGTTTTAACACATAACCTTCGTACTGTTTTACTTTCGATTTGCAGCGCACACGCTATGCAAAGTGTTCACTTAAGAAAACCGGCAACATTGAAAATATTTAAATATCAATTAAAATATTAATTAACTTTACCGCACTTTAAACAAAAGAACACGCCATAAAACTAAGATGCTGAATTAGCAAAACGAAGGCTGTGAAGTGATCTAAAATGGCTAAAATAAACCTGTCCATTTCTCACATGCTTAATGTTAAACCAGTTTGAGTAGCGCCTAATAAGAACTAGTGTGTTTGTTCGTTGTGCCTGTTGTGACTGTTGAACTTTGTGACTATTTAGACACCAATATTAACACCTATAGATGTTATGTTTTTTATTTATTTATTTTTTATTTTTTTCCTTTTTCTCTTTAAATGTTTGTTTGTTTATTCTTTTATTTATGTGTTTGTTATTATTAAGTTGGCTTGGGAAAGCCAACTTACTGAAATCCTATTTAAACTTCTTCTTCTTCTTCTTCTTCTTCTTCTTCTTATTTTTCTGACCGCAAATTTTTTGGACACTAACTCCTCCTAGACCGTTCAAGCTACATACTCCAAACTTGGGTCAGATCTTCATACTGTTCTGACTTAGTGTGCTATATCTTTTCAGACTGGTTTGAGTTACGGTTTTCTTAAAAATTAATATTAAAAATCATAAAAAATCCCATAGATTTTCATTGACCAAAAGTCCATGTCTGTTTGAACTATGTTTAATGTAAACTGCTAGAAGCCATTGATACTCAATTAAGCTTTAAGATATCTATGTTCTTTCTAACTAATAACTAATCTATCTATCTATCTATCTATCTATCTTCAAACCTTATCTATCTATCTATCTATCTATCTATCTATCTGTCTATCATTTAACCATTACTATCTATTTATCTATCTATGGCTAGCAACCAGAATCATGCTATCAACTTTGCTAATCATGTTAGAAACATGCTAGCAACTTGCTAATCATGCTAGAAACATGCTAGCAACCTTGCTAATCATGTTAGAAACACGCTAGCAACTTGATAATCATGCTAGAAACACGTTAGCAACCTTGCTAATCATGTTAGAAACATGGGGCTTAATTTTGCTAATTATGTTAGAAACATGCTACCGACTTTGCTAATCATGCTAGGAATGTATAATCATGCTAGCAACTTTGCTAATCATGCTAGAATCATGCTAGCGACTTGCTAATCATGTTAGAAACATGCTAGCGACTTTGCTAGTCATGCTAGAAACATGTTAGCGACTTGCTAATCATGCTAGAAACATGCTAATCATGCTAGCAACTTTGCTAATCATGCTAGAAACATGCTAGTCATGCTAGAAACATGCTAGCAACTTCCTAATCATGCTAGAAACATGCTAGTGACTTTGCTAGTCATGCTTGAAACATGCTAGCGACTTGCTAATCATGCTAGAAACATGCTAGCAACTTGCTAATCATGCTAGAAATATGCTAGCAACTTTGTTAATCATGCTAGAAACAGGCTAACAGCTTGCTAATCATGCCAGAAACATACTAGCAACTTTGTTAATCATGCTAGAAATATGGTAGCAACTTGCTAATCATGTTAGAAACATGCTAGCAACTTTTTAATCATGTTAGAAATATGCTAGCAACTTGCTAATCATGTTAGAAACATGCTAGCAATTTGCTAATCATGTTAGAAACACGTTAGCAACTTGATAATCATGTTAGAAACACGCTAGCAACCTTGCTAATCATGTTAGAAACACGCTAGCAACTTGCTAATCATGCTAGAAACACGTTAGCAACCTTGCTAATCATGCTATAAACACGCTAGCAACTTGCTAATCATGCTAGAAACATGCTAGCAACTTTGCTAATCATGCTAGAAACATGCTAATAACTTGCTAATCATACTAGAAACACTTGTTATCTATCTATCTATCTATCTATCTATCTATCTATTTATCTATCTAGCTTTCTGACAGACTGAATTCAAACTTTAAACTTTTTAAAACTTCATAAACTTCTTAAACTTCTTAAACTTCTTAAACTTTTCAAACTTTTTAAACTTTTTAAACTTTTCAAACTTCTTAAACGGTTTACAATTTTCAAACTTTTTAAAACTTTCTGGTCCGGCTTTCTCAAGCCAACTTAAACTTTTTTTAAAACTTTCTGGTCCGGCTTTCTCAAGCCAACTTAAAGTTTGTCTTGACGAACTTTTTTATCTAGTTGTTTATGAGTTGCTTTTGTATTCTGAAGTGAAATTCATGTCACAATACCTTAAAGACTTACTGTTAAGTGATTGTATTTCTGGAAAGCACAATGTACATTTATCCTGCCAATACTGAATAAACATGTCAACAAAAAAAAAGCTAATTTAAACAACACAAAACCAAGCAAATAAAGTTGAAATTTCAATATCTTTAATTGTTTGCATTTCTGAAACAATATGTACTACCGCAGGCATAAAACTTGAAATGGTCCCGCAATTTACTGCAGAGCAAGTACTGAACACAATCATTTATTAGTGTCACCATTGGTGGATCTGAGCTCAATCTGATCTGTCTGATATACAAAAACTAGATTGAAGTTTGACAATATCTGACATTGTTTGGCCAAACTACTACAAAACAAAAATCTAGAATTATGTGAATGTATACTTATTATTATTTTTTTTTTTTGTAGATAGAAAGTATAGCTTTGAAAGAGGTCGTCCAGAGTGTAAATATACACACACAAATGTTCACAATAATTGCATTTTTTGCACTTTAAGGCTTAATAAGTACTTTACAGTCAATCAATCTGCTTGTAAGCTGCAAAATGTT
>VONZ01003684.1:0-17852 GCA_012976165.1 Labeo catla | reverse complement strand
TTCCATGGGTTCAAGGAAAAGCATTACTGAGTGAATTCTAATTAAACACTCTAACCATTGTGATCAAGTGCTCAACATTGGATTCAATGCACAATGCTGTAAAAACATGTAAAAAAAAACAATGCTCTTTACAGAGCGTTGACAAAAATATGCACAGGAATGTTTGAAAGCAGCTGCCTATCAGTGAGAACCACAATAACCCAGTATTTGGTATTACTGGTACTGTAGAAAGGCTGGAATTACACATTAAAATAAATCACAATCACTGGTTAGCTGATTATCTGTTGACATTTACTGTGAACATCCGAGTGGACATTTGATGGGCTAACCATCATCATTTAAAATACTTTTCTTAGGGATGTAACGATTACCGGTTTGATAATAAATCATGATAAAATTCCCCATGAATACTATTACCGTTTCATATTTTAATAAAATATAAATAAAATATTTAAATAAATACTGTCCAGCATAAAGCACAGTTAAATAACATTTGCACACAACTCACACAGTAGTTTTGTTTTGTGTGACGGCGGAAAAGCTTAAATGTTTTAAAAGGGTGCTAATGGCATAGGCGCCGATCCCCACAGAAATGATCAAGCACGCACGGAAAAACATGAGATAGTCTCGTTTCACTTTAAGCAATAAGAAATGGATTGCAGTTTTATGACTGAATTCTCATTTTTATCCTTCATTTGAAGCAGTTTTTGCCATTATTTTAATAGCAAACACAAAGAGTGCATTATTGTGATACGAGAGGGTGCCAGCACGAATGCTCTCCCAAATATATAGTGATCATGGCTCTGTGCTCCCTCAGATATTACATATGTGCCCTCAAACTTTGTCCTGTGTTTGGACGAATATGTTCTTATTGTAAACTGTTATTTATTAAATCACTTTATTTAGTGAAGTGCAACACTCATAAAAAGAACGTGTGTATTATTTGATAACTAATGTACTTGTTGCAGTCTGTGCGTTTCACTTCGCAATTGGGGGTTGGGCCCCACCGGCAGAAACATAAATCGGGAATTATACAAATAAAATTAATATATGAATGAATTAATTATGTGAATGTACCTCTGAAGGTTCGGACTGTCTTCAGAAAAGGTTCGATGACATTTTGTTTTTATTTTCACTCCATGTAATATCTAAAATAGTGTTCTTGATCGCAATGCTGCTTTATCCACGAAGTTCACAGAAACAGTTGTAATTCAGCTTTTCCATAAGTGCCATCTAGTGTCATACAGTGGATTTACAGAGACTTACATTTACATTCAGCTTGTGTGCAGTTTTTGTCTGGCCCAAAAACAACTGACAGAATTTTCATGCCCTTGTTATAGCCTAAATTTTGACCAGCTGATGAAAAACAAGCTTATGTGGATTCTACACATTTAAACAACTGAGATAAGTTATCTAGATTTATGGAGCAGATAAAATACATATAATCATTTATTAATCAGTTATCATTTTGACTCAACTCTTTTCTTTATTTGAAGGCTGAAATGTGAGGTTTACCTTTTATGAAACATTTTTAAAGTTCATTAGGTCATTTACATTAGATATTGAAGATGCCATATAAGTTGTCAGTCATGTTGTCATTTAAAATTCAGACATCATTGGTACTGTTATTGTTTTACTGATTGGCTAAACCAAAAGTCATTTTATTTGTTGTTTGTTGATTTTAAAAATAAACCTTGGTGATGTGATTTATGTGTCAGTACTTTTTAAACATTTCCAGCACATATTAACCAAATACCATGATAATACTGATAACCGTGATAATTCTGGTCACTATAATCGTGATATGAAATTTTCATACCGTTACATCCCTAACTTTTCTCATATGTCAAACCTCAGCATCCCTGAACAAAGCACTTTCTGCTACTAACATTAATAGTTTCATTGAGAACAAAACTCTTCATTCTCAGATGAAGAAAAACACAAGAATATTTTTTTTTAAATAATTTTCCAGAGCAACAAGATTTTCCATGACATGTTTATATTTTTCCACACATTTTTTCAGGACTAAAATCAGTAATTATTTTTCCAGGTTTTCCAGGATGCATGGGAACCCTAGATAAATGTATTTTTCAGATGAAAGCAAAAATTATCAACTTACAGAGCTCTTTTGGAGGTTTTGATGACTGCCAATAATCTAATGAGACACTCGTCTGATTTCTTGAATTTCTGAAGCTCAAACTCCTCCAGCTCCTCCTCTGAT
This sequence comes from Labeo catla, assembly GCA_012976165.1. Classification (NCBI taxonomy): domain Eukaryota; kingdom Metazoa; phylum Chordata; class Actinopteri; order Cypriniformes; family Cyprinidae; genus Labeo; species Labeo catla. The sequence goes on along the minus strand of VONZ01003684.1, from coordinate 15,631 downwards.
GTCAACAACACAAAGGCCAAAGCAGACCACTGGGCAGGTGAAAGATCAGCAGATGAGAGACTTCCTTTGCTAAGGTGGGTCTGAATGTCTTTCACCAGAGTTTGGTCGTTCAGTTCATTCAGACAGTAGAACAGATTGATGGATCTCTCTGGAGACAGATTAGCTTCACATTTCTGCTTGATGTACTGAACTATTTCCTTTTTGATTTGGTCATTTCCATCCTGCTGTGTCAACAGACCCTGTAAGAGTCGCTGATTGGACTGGAGTGACAAACCAAGGAGGAATCGAAGAAAAAGATCCAGGTGTCCATTATCACTCTCTAGTGCCTTGTCCACTGCAGTCTTGAGCAAATCAATCATGGTTTCACTTTTGTTTTCCTGTTCTGTAGACTCATGAACAAATATACTTCTTCTTCTTTATGTCTAGAAACAGATGAGCATAAAGGGCTGCAATAAACTCTTGAATGCTCAAGTGAACGAAGCAGTACATGGTACCAAGAACGATCCCTGTTTCCTCCTTAAAGATCTGGGTACACATGCCTGAATACACTGATGCCTTATAGACGTCAATACCACAATCTTTCAGATCTGTGTCATAGAAGATCACATTGTTTCTTTCCAGCTGATGAAATGCCAGTTTCCCAAGTGAAAATATGGCATCTTTATCCCAGGAAACATCTGGTGTATATTCTCCATCATACTTTCGTCTGCTCTGCAGGATCTGAAATCTGAGAAAGTGCACGTACATTTGTGTCAGAGTCTTTGGAGTGTCTTCAATATTTGATTCCTGCAGTTTTTTGGATTTGTCATCAGCCTGATTATTTTTCACATCATTATTTTTTTTTGCCTCTAAAATGTTCTGGAGAACAGTGGCTGAAATCCAGCAGAAGACTGGGATGTGGCACATGATAAAAAGACTCTTTGATTGTTTAACATGATCAATGATTTCTTTGGCCAGATTCTCATCCATGAATCTTTTTCTGAAGTACTCCTCCTTTTGTGCATCATTGAATCCTCGTATCTCTGTCAGCCGGTCGATACAGTCAGGAGGAATCTTACTGGCAGCTGCTGGTCTGGTGGTGATCCAGATGAGAGCAGAAGGAAGCAGATTTCCCTTGATGAGGTTCGTTAGGAGAACATCCAGAGATGATGGTGAAGACACATCAGACCATGTCTCATTACCATTAAAGTTTAGAGGAAGACGAAATTCATCCAAACCATCAAGAATGAACAGAACTTTTTGGTTCCTTCTTGTAAGGTTCAGTCCTTTAGTCTCAGGGAAAAACTGAGTTATAAGGTCCATCAAACTTAGTTTTTCTTTCTCCTTTAAGTTCATCTCTCTAAATGGAAGAGGAAATATGAAGCTGATATCTTGATTTTCTTTTCCTTCAGCCCAATCCAGAACAAACTTCTGTACAGAGACTGATTTTCCGATGCCAGCAACTCCTTTTGTCAGTACAGTTCTGATCTGCTTGTCTTGTTCAGGTGCTTCAAACAAATTTTTGCATTCAACCTGTATCTCTTGTGATTCATGACGTCTGGAAGCAACTTCAATCTGTCTTACCTCATGTTCAGTATTGACCTGTTCACTACAACCCTGAGTGATATAGAGATCTGTGTAGATGTTATTCAGAAGTGTAGAGTCACCTTGCTTTGCAATTCCTTCAAACACACATTGATACTTTTCCTTAAAGCTACATTTTAGCTGACGAATGAAAAACAGCTCATCTAAACACAGGGACAAAAAAGAAACAGATTTTTTTCTCCATTACATTTATAAATGACAATGTGACAGATGATCACGAGTCTCTTACCTTCTAAAGTATCAGCAGCTTCATCTTGCTTCATCTCTCTCAGGAAGTAGAGTGTGAGATCAAGAGCTGCTTCTTTGATACTGAATCTGTTCTCATTAAAATCCTTCACAAAGTATTGTAAGTCTTCTTCTTGTAATATTTTCTTAAACTTTTTCATTTCATTCTTCAGAAATTCAATTATTTTGCTTTCAAGATCCTAAAATAAAAGAAAAATAAATTTTCTGTGTTTCTAAAAGTAAACATAAATGATCAGGATAAAACAGAAATCAGATTTCTACTGAATACTGTTGTTCAGTAAACTATTTGTTTGTTATAAATGTAAACATTATTGAAAATGTGTTTTCCTACCTTGAAGATCCACAGGAGATTGTCTTTGAAATTCTTGTAGCTCCTGTGAGTCTGGACGTCTGAATCTAATGTCTCATATTGAACGCTATTAGTGAATAAAATGAAGTACTGCATTTTTAGGGAAACTATTAGAGAAATAATTTGCAAATATTTTTGAACAAAGACAGAAAGCAATAGCTGTTTAAGTTCACACTGTTAAAGTATAGGATCTATTTAAGTATAAATTTAGGTAAATATTAGGTCTCTTATTTAAATATTTTCCATCCTAAAAGCAAACAACACAGGGCAGGTGAATTAATAATATATACCACACTGACAATGGGATTTACAAAATATGTAGTAGACATCAAATTATTATTTTTAAAATATTTAAACAATATATATTCATGATAAATATTTAATGAAATATTTTCTAGCAGTTAAAATGCAACCAACAATGAGAAAAACATTAAATACCTTTTGGTAGATGATGCTTTTTTCTCACTGAAGTTCAGTGGCACTTCTTTTGACCAGTCACTCTTCACAGACACAGAGCTGGACACATGTGAGTCTGATCTTAAACTAATGACACAAAGAACAGAAAAACAAAACAAACAATATTACACAATGTTCTTCAGTCCGATTTATAAAGGTTTTATTGTTGTTTAAGGTTTAATATACAGATGAATTTGTTCTTCAATGCCTATAAATGTTTGGATGGTTGATCTACTCTATTTTTCATGGTCAATTTATTCCTCGTAATGTCTGCCTGTATAATTGTATTATTGGAAAGAAGCTCCAGACAGAGCTCAATAAAAAGTCACCATATGTTGTGTTCAGTGATTTATGTTATTTAATTCTGTCAACATCTATCAGAAAAACCACAGTGACAAAATTAGCAAACATAATGCTATAATGCATTACCTTTTGGTAGATGATGATTTTTTCTCACTTAACTCCGGTAGCAGACCATCTTTTGAATGGTCACTCTTCACAGACACAGAGCTGGACACATGTGAGCCTGATCTTACACTAATGACACAAAGAACAGAGAAAAATTATAGAAGATCCTTCAGTCTCATTTGAAGAGATTTTGTGAGCCAAACGGGAGTTTGTTTAGTCCAGTTTAACACAAACTAATTCACTAACTCATCAGACCTGCTATAAAGGAATCATCTAACAGTCAAGTGAAGCGCTGCTTTCTCATCCTGCACAATTTCTACGTCACTAAAAAACACAACTGGCTCAAACACTGTGTTACAGTGCAACCATATTAAAACTGTTGAGTAAACAAACTCTGTTGACTCCACTGACAGAAGAGAAAATACTAAAAGAAAAACAACCCGAATCCATGAATCTTGTATCTATAGCAATGAATATAATGAACAATGAACTGTGAACAGTGTATGAGTCTGGGAAAGAGACAAAAATCTTTTAAAATTCCCTTTAAACATACTCACAAATTTACACTTTAAGAGTCTGATGTATATTTTCATTTTTTATTAATTTAAATTATATCTAGTTTGTCCATTATTGACATTTAATACCCACTAAATATGCAACCCCAAACATGGAATGCAATAAAATTTTATGATCAATTATGGATTATCTGTTGATGTCATTTCTACAGGTTCTGATATGTTAACAGTACAGATAATTCTAACAACATACAAACATTGTGTTCTTTCTTTTCACAGAAAGCATTTAAAAAAATGATCTAAAAACAGACTCAGTGTTACCTCTGTTTCTGTGAGAGACTCATCTCAGACTGAGAGTCCTTTCCTTGCTCTTCTGACAAACTGCAGATAAACTCCAGTGATCAGCATTGGGTTGAGAAAACAATCTGCTGTTCAGTTTGACCTGAAGATGATGATCGTTAATGAGATGAATAAATATGTTGAATTAGCAGCAACAACAACAAAAAACACTATATAAAATAAAGTGAGTTACAAACAAATGCACTGCCATGTAGAATAACCAAATGGTCTTATTGAGAAATGTCTGGTTTAAAAATACTTTCGATTTCGCATCACAAAAACAACAGCATAAAACAGAAGACAAAATACGGGAAAACCTGCAGAAACACATTTGTTTTCAATAACCCCCTTTTGAAAAACTTACCTACAGTCTTGTCCACTAAGAATTTATTAGAAACGCTCATTTTTTTTCGGTCTTTTAGTCCTGTAGTTTATCAGCAATTAATTCTCAAATCTCTCAGACGGATTGTATTAAATATGCAAAAACATATTTACATATAAACAATGTCCCCGAGTGTTAAATTGAGTAGGGTCTGGGCTAAAGTTGTATCTATAAAATGTTTTCTAAGACATAAATCCAATCACAAACGCTTTCTCTTCCTATCTGTGTGTTTCCTGCAGTTACTTTCGTTTTCGTCTTCTTCGTGGGTTTTACTGGAGGGTTTTGAACGAGTTGAACAGTTACTGTCACCTGCTGTACTGGAGTGTGGATATTCTACCTAATACATTTAAACACTGTATTATTATTTTCCCTGTTCCTGGACTGTTGTCTACAATGCTGTTTATTGTAAATGTCACACATGCTGAGATTTGAATGTATTTCTTACTTTCAGCTCATTATATTCATATTAGCGTGTAGTATTAACACTTTTTCTTTAGTTTCTGCTTCTTTATGTTTAAAGGCTTCATGTCCAACTGGTTTTTGATTCCATCATTACTTTGCCCGGCTGAGGGGCCATTAATTGAACCACTGCATATAATAAAGAATCTTCCCACATATAGGACAAGAAAAGAATGCTTACACAGTTTTTTTTTTTGTTTTTTTTGTTTTTTTTGTAGGTTTTGATATAAACAGGGTTTTTACAAAACACAAAACATCCATATAATCTGTACGTTTAACAAGAAAAATAAACAAATAATATGAATATAAACATAAGTTATTACAAAAACAAAACGAAACAAAAAACACAGATAAATAAATGAGTAAATATATCAATATAAAAACAGAAGTATAGACATTACACAAAAAAAAAACTGCACAATAAGGTAGCCTTTCAAACTTTCCACGCGAAATTCTGGATTCCCAAAGTAAAAAATAGTGTTTCTTTCACCCACAGATAAATGAGAAAAGGGGCCCATAACTTACAGAAATTAAAAGGTTTGTCCTTTAATGCGGTAGAAAAGATGTCATGGGGAATTAGATATTTAGCTTTGTTTATCCACTGAATAATTGACGGTGTTTGATCTGTTATCCAACAGACAAGTATGCATTTGCGAGCACAGTACAAGAGAATTTGGAGAAGGTGAATCCCTTGGAATCTGAAGGGAAATCCCTGAATTATACCTAGTAAACATGCTTTCGGTCCGAGTTGTAATGGACAGCGGAAATATATTCTCAAGTTCCTTTAGGACGCCCTTCCAGAATTGTTGGATCTTCATACAGTTCCAAAAACAATGAATAAGGGTTTCCTTAGATTAGAAAGTTTAGGATTTATCTTATGCCTTTGGGATGGAGTCACATGTAGCCGGTGAACAATTTTAAACTGCATTTCCCAGGCAGAATTGTTGGCAAGATAAGAAGACATACAGATCTCACATACAGCTTTCCAATCAGCTACCTGAATTTCCTCCCCAAAATCCTTCTCCCATACTCAATATTCCATAAAAGAGTTTAGATGCTGACTGAGATGAAGTGAGTTTATTCAAGTGCTCTTCCAGTGGGGATACACCAAAGCCACTCGAGTGCATCTTAAGACTTTTAGTAACAAAACTATGTATCTGATAGTATGTGAAGAAATGTTTTTTACTGAGGTTGTATTTTACAACAATTTGCTCAAAGGTCATTAGCTGTTTATTTTCCACTACATCTCCTATGACACAAATCCCTTTTTCCTTCCAATGTATCAGTCCATCATTCATCCCTGGAGGAAAATCTGGATTGTTATGTAGTGGTGTTAGTAAAGAAAGTTGGGAGTGACAGCCTTCTAATTTACAAGCAAGACTCCATATTTTTATCATATTGTTAAAAATTAAATTACCTTTAATTAAGGATGGCAGTTTTTTTAAAGGAGCAGCTACTCCGCTCGGTCTGCTAGGCAGTATCTTAATCTGGTCTTTTTTTCCTCCAAATAAAAGAAATAATAAAAACAAACAGCTGTTTTAGGGCTCTGTTAGGAATGAGAGCAGGTGGCATTTGAAGTGGGTATAAAAGACGAGGTAATATATTTATCTTAACAAGATGAATTCGACCTAATAAAGATAGAGGTAGGTTACACCATCTATCTAGATCAGATTTAATGCTTTTAATAACTGGGGCAAAATTGTTTTGATACAAGTTATCTAATTTTGGTGAGATTTTTATACCCAAATAGGTGAAACCAGTAGGAGACCATTTAACTGGGTGAGAAAATTAATCAAACCATTTAAAGGCATTGCTTCTGATTTTGAAAATTTTATTTTATACCCAGAGAAGGCACCAAAACTGGAAATCAGGTAAATTAAGTGTGGGATAGATTGTTGTGGAGAACCAATAATAATTAGATGTCATCAGCATAAAGAGAAATCATGTGGGTTTTCTTTCAAAGCCCCTCAATAAGGGGGTCATGTCTAATGGCCACTGCTAGTGGCTCAATGGCCAATGCAAACAGAAGCAGTGACATTGCGCTGGTGCCACGTGATAGAGAAAACTTGGAGGATTTGAGACCATTAGTAATGACATTTGCTGTAGGAAGAGAGCATACAATTTTAACTTGATTTGATTCAACTCAAATATCTAAGTTGTCACTTATTATAATATAACATTTCAAGTTGAATAAACTTGTTTTTGAGTTGACTGAACTTAAAATTTTAAGGCAGCCAGGTTACAAATTATTTTAAGTTGACTCAACAAATTATTTTTTTTTTACAGTGTACTTTAAGCAGAGGATTCAAACCCTCTACATACTTCAGTTCTCTCCTGTTGTTACTTCATAATGAAGTTATTACTTATCTCTCTTAATGTAAAGGGCATTCGAGATATTGTAAAAAGAAAAGCAATAATTTTGTTCTGCAAAGAAATGAAGGCAGATTTTTTTTTTTTTTTACGAGAATCCCATTCGAGTGCAGAGGACATTTTGTTTTGGAAGAATCAGTGGGGTGATGAACTCTGGTTAGCACATGGAAATAACCATTCAGCTGGTTTGATCACCTTGAAAGGCAGCTTTAGAGGGAAAATTCTTTATAATCAATGTGATGTTAAAGGGCATTGGGTATTTTTAGTTATTGGAATTGGCAACAATATATTTATATTATGTAATGTTTATGGGTATAATTCTTGTGTTTTAAATCATAATCTGTTGGACACTATAGAGGGAAATGTAAACATTCTCTTAACTAAATTTCCAATGGCAAAGGTAATTATTGGAGGAGATTTTAATATGGTTCATGATTTTAATATGGTTATGACATAATTAAAGAGATTTCAAATTTAACTCAATCACACACCTACCCATCCAATAGTGATGTTTTAGAAAATTTGCAGAAAGAATTAGACCATATTTATCAGGAAAAAGCCAAAGGTGCCTTCGTAAGATCTAGAAGGAAGTGGTTGGAAGAAGGTGAAAGAAACAGCAAATACTTTTTTAATCTTGAGAAAAGGAATGCAGAATTAAATTTAATTAGAAAATTAAAAGTTAACAGTGTTGTTACTGAAGATCTAGGAATGATTTCTAAATTTGTCTCTAAATATTATGCAGATATCTATTGTGTATGTGAAGATCAAGACAATGCAATTCTTTTTAAATCAATAAAAGATCCAAAAACGTTGTCTTTAGAAAGTAAAACAGTGTTCTCAAAACCTTTCTCTAAATGAAATAGAGTTCTGTATAAAAACTCTAAAAAACAACAAATCCCCTGGAAATGATGGGCTGACATCAGATTTCTATAAAGTTTTTTATAAATTATGTCTCTAAATTTCTTTTAGCGGTATATGAAGAGGCCATCAATAAAGAATCCTTACCTACATCACTTAGACAAGGTGTTATCACCTTGATCCCCAAACGTCAAAAAGTTATCATATTATTGGAAAATTGGCGACCTATTTCATTATTAAATAATGATTATAAAATCATGGCATCAATTTTTGCAAAACGTATAAAAAAATGCATTAAATTAGATAATTAATAAAACTCAGTGTGGATTCATGAAAGGTCGCCACATTTCCTCTAATATTCGTTTAGTTACTGATTTAGTACAATATAGTTATTTATTAAATGGAGACCCTTTAATACTTTTTCTTGATTTTAGAAAAGCTTTTGATACAGTAAGCCATAATTTTATATTTGATTCATTAAAATTCTTTGGTTTTGGACAATATTTCATCAAAAGTGTAAGAACCATGTATATTGGTAGCAATAGTTCTATTAAACTTGCCAATGGAAAATCTCCTAGATTTGAAATAAATCGAGGCATCCGACAAGGTCGTCCAATTTCTGCATTGCTTTTCTTGATTGTAGCTCAAGTTTTAAGTAACATGATAAATCAACACTCCTTCAAAGGCATTTCAATCCATGAAAGACAAATTAAAATATTGCAACTTGCTGATGACACAACAATTTTTCTTGGAGACGGTTCTGAGGTACCTTTGGCTTTGAATGTCATTGATCATTTTTCAAAATTCTCAGAAATGAGTTTGAATTTGTCTAAATGTGAAATCCTACAGCTTATAAAATAATAATCTATCCACTGTGTGTAATATTCCTGTTAAAAGTATGGTAAACTATTTGGGCATAAAAATGTCTAAAAATACTGATGTGATGGTTAACTCCAATTTTACACCGGTTATCGAAAAAATGAAAAAGAGGTATAACTCATGGTTGGTGAGAAATCTTTCTATTCAAGGAAGAATTTTATTAAGTAAGGCAGAAGGTCTCTCGAGAGCAGCATACCTCCTTTCTTCACTTAGTGCCCCAAAGGATATATGCTCACGTATAGATAAAATACTCTTTAATTTCATTTGGAAAAACAAACCTCATAAAATAAAGAAAAGTGTTCTCATTAATAAAATATCTGATGGTGGGCTAAAATTTCTTAATTTTAAGATTTTCAACCAAATTAAAAAAATTAATTGGCTTAATTTTTTTTTTTAAAGAATCAAACAAGTATTTTCAACATTGTCCCATATTATTTATTTAAAAAACTTGGTGGATTACATTTTTTGTTGCAGTGTCCTTATATAACTGGCAAACTTTCTATCGCTTTGGCCAATTATCACAAACAAGCATTACTTTACTGGTCACTTCTATACAAACACAATTTTTCTCCAAGCAAGTGTTTTATATGGAACAATGGTAATATCACTTATAATAACAAGTTATTATACATGGAGAATTGGGTTTGACATAACAGAATGGGCAATTGTACACTTATTCTAATTTTATTACAAAATATGGCTTTTTTGTAAATGAAAAAGAATTTAACAAAGTAATTAAGGCTATTCCCAATGGCATAATAACTAAATTCTCAAATACAAATACTAATATTACAACCCTACAAAATCCCCAACTTTTTGTAAATGGTCTTTCCTTATTTGATAAATGTTTTGATAACAGTTTTATGTGAAGCTCCTTTAATGTTGGATCCAACCCTAAGTACAGAAAAAAGGTGCCATGACGAAGATCTTGTTTTACAAAATTAATAAAAGCCATTAAGTTAGAACAAGTTCAATAAAACATGTTTACTATATTTCAACTGACAGGGGAGAATAGCCAAACCAAAACGAAACAAATAAAACACGATGTAACATTCATAAAAGCGTAGACAATGGAATGCGCACGTGTGACTGGTGCTATAGCGCCATCTAGCGGTCGCCGATTTTCTTAGGTTCAGCTGCGTGTGGATCGCGAGCGGTGTGTGGATTGGGCAAGGCTAAAAGGGCGGAACGAAAGTCTCAAAATTCAAATGAATCAAATAGAATCGATTCAAAAGAGATGTGAATGAATGCAGGCATGTGGTCTGATCCACAAATGAACATTTTAATCACCACATCCACAAACTGTGATACTTTAATGCAAATTATAACATTTTTCACATCAGTGTAGTGACGCAAATTTGCGAATTTTTCGAATCGCGTACACGTTAATGAATTGCACTTGGCCTTGTTCATTGATAGTTGTGTGCGCGCGTCGTGAAATGCTGTAAACTGCGAAAATGAAGTCTCAAAATCCAAATGACTCGAGCAAGACCTCAATAAATGCACGCGTCACCTGATCCACAAATGCACTGATTCATTTTTGCATGAGCAATATATGATATATTAATGCAGAACAGAACATTTTTATTTGTAAACATGTCTGTATTTGTACAAATCGCTGCACAATCATTTAATCCCGAATTCCACAGACTCAAAATGAAAGGCATTTGTTTGTGGATTGTAAGATACATGCATAAAATTGATCCAGTACATGGATGATTGTGCCTGCATCTATTAATCGTTTTGAGTCTAATTTCATCCCATAGTTCCACTCATCTAATATACTGGTACTGTACTATAATTATACTGTATGTGTAAGTATAACACCCAAATGATTCGTTAATTTCTCTCCTCTCTCCGTTGTTGGATGCAGAGATTCTGATTGGTGTGTCATCAGTTTTGCTACTTAATGTTTAACTTACTCATTGTTAAACTTTTTGAGAAACTTGTCTTTGTTTTTAGCACTGAATGAATGGTTTGGGAATATAAGTCAACTAACATCAGTTACATTGTCTTAACAATCGAGAAAACTGCAATACGACCAGATGCTCACCTAACTCTGCTATTAGTTTCCGTGATCGTCATCATCTTATTGATTTCATGCTATTATTGTTTCGTCGGATACGGCAAAAAGGCCTATATCCATGATTAACGTGGTGCGATCGGTCAGAGAATCGGATCACAAACAATTACGCGATGAATCTCAGACATATCCGGACAGGATTAGATTTCTCAGAGGACTTCTGAGTTAGCCGAGAAGCGGTAATTATCTGATACACGAACAAATGTAAAACAATTCGTTAATGAACTGGGACGCGCTTTGTGTTTTTGACTCAAAATGAACCGGTTCATAAGAGTCATTTGTTACACGGCTCGCGCTGCATGCGGGTGCAAATATAGCGCACATTTTATTGAAAGACGTGTTTTTTGCCATTATTTTGCGTTACGCTGTCATCGCTGCGGCTGAAAAGTAGCACATGAAACACTGCTTACATTTATATTTTATTCTGTGATAATTCTGGGGTGGCACAGCTTTTTCTTAGGGTGGCAGTTGCCACCCCGTGCCACCCCGGTAGATCCGCCACTGGCTGTATATGAATAAAAAAGGGACATGTGTGCTGTATATGCACACACACACACAACTTTTATTTAACGATAAAGCGACTGTTGAGGCAAAAAAGTACCTCACTATAGGCTGCTACTTAACGTTCGTTAATCATTCACAGAATAAACGCTAACCCAGCACAGCGACATATCAAATATCGCATTAAACAGTGAAATCACTGTGCTTTAAACCACAACTTATTAAAAAATAAAGGTTGTAGTGGCACTCCTTTCGTGCTCATCCATATGTACCACTTTTGCAGCTATTCCAACAACCAGTATTTGAAGAAACGCGAGTAAGACCGAATCTTCTTTTAAAAGAGTTTACTGATGAAAATTCAGACGAAAATACAAAAGGTACAATAGACCCTATATAGTTTGGTCAAAAAACTGTGTTGCGTCCAACATCCATAGCTGCAATCTGACCTAAACGTACAAACTAATGACATAATGACGTATTACTGTCGGAAGCCAAAAAATACCAAAAAGTTCTTTAAATTGTATTAATTATTAAATTATGCATTTTAGAAAATACAACTATCATGAATTCTTATTACATTTTAATATCAATTTTCACCATGTTTTAACCTTTTTAACTAAATTATCATCACAAATGAATTACACATAACTGGCTCTTACAAAGGTAAATAATCATACAATCATATTAACTTACCGAATAATCCTGCGAATTTCGTGACCGCCTGAGGAGGAGACGAGTGAAGAATCCAGAAAGTTCGATGAAGTGGAAAAATAAACAAACCGGTTGGGTTAAAATAACCCAACCCGCGCATTCAGTGGTGAAAGTCCATTTGACCCAGCATGATCAACCCAACTGTGTGTTTACAGAAATAACCCAGCACTTTTTGGAGTGTAATATTTAATGTATTTGACGCAAACTCCTGGAGATCACTGGCAAGTATAATGTAACCTCACCAAAAAAAAAAAAAAGATATATATTTTTGACACCAAAGCCCTGGCAGTTTTTTTTTCAAGTTATTTTTTATCAAAGGAAATGTTTTTATTTCACAGTAAAAATAGATGGGTTATTTTTTTAACCCAATAGATGGGTTACACATATTGGGTCACTGTGTTGGGTTATTTTCTAAAACGTTGGGTTATTTTTTAAACATCGTTGGGTTGTTTTTAATAATAACCCAGCGTTGGGTTTAACTGGTTCCCGCGGCGACAGTTCAAATTTTAACGGACGACAGTGACTGACGACAGAAGCTGCTGCTGCATCAGTGTGAGGTGAGTAATAGTGTTTTAATAACTCTTATAACATTATACTTATACGAAGAACGTGAAATGCACTTCAAAATTGAACTTTTGTTGTTGTATGTTTGTTTTTTAACAAAGTTGTAGTTTCCTTTAGTCAGTGTATTTTAACGAAACTGCGGAGAATGAGCTCGATTGTAAACGAATAACTTTAACGTTAACTTAGCTGTTCGAGTTAGGCCGCTAGCAGTAATAAAGTAAATAAAATTAGCAGAAAGTTGTAAAACTATTTAGAGATGTATTACAGTAACCTAAAGTTAATAATGTATGGTGAAATGTATATAAGACCACTTATGTTACTGAAATCACCTATTACTACAGGTTTAGTATTATTTTACAGCTGATGAAGGGATCTAGACATACGGTTTCTGACTACAGTTTGTTTGGTCGCAATAATGGTTATCACATTTAACTTTATATGGGAAATGGCTAATGCTAAATGACACATTTCATGTTCATTTGAACCGCGCCGCACGGACCTTTCAACTTCTCGGTCCAGCATGTAACGTGAGCTCAGCGGCAGCTCAGAGAGATGCGCTCAAATTCAGTTAATTCTCTGTTAGAAAAGTCTAAAAATAATCAGATTTTCCCAAAAGAAAGACGTGATGGGAGAAACGAAGCTTTTCAAAGTTTCGAATCATTTAAACGAATCGCTTCGCAAAATGATTCACCGCTTCCAATCGTTCGTGACACAACGGCGACGCCTGCTGGTCAAAACAGGGCAAGCGTAAGTTGTTTGGAAAGCGAGCACTAATTGTAATAACACTAAATGTGTATTTATGGTTTATTTACATTGAATATTGTTATGCATATATTAGAATCGCCTCTACTTACAGCCATTTCTCTTATAAAGCTATGACAGATGCATGTTTTTTAAATGTGTACTAAATGTGTTTTTACTTATTTTTAGACATTCGGTGAAGGGACAACTACAACAGTGGAATCTCATACATTAAACATCCACATGCCAATTAACTGAAATATTTCAAGGTAAGTAAACTATTTATATTAGTGATCCATATACATTACCAGTCAAAAGTTTTTGGACAGCAAGATTTTTAATGTTTTTAAAGAATTCCCTTCTCTCTAAGCCTGCATTTATTTGATCCAATACAGCATTTAAAATAACTGCTTTCTATTTGAATATATTTTAAAATGTAATTGTCCAGTCTTTTCAAAGCTTTTAAAATAGAAAGCAGTTATTTAAAATAGTAAAAATATTTCACAATATTACTGCTTTTACTGTATTTTGGATCAAATAAATGCAGGCTTAGTGAGTAGAAAAGAATTCTTTAAAAAACTTTAAAAATCTTACTGTTCAAAAACTTCTGATTAGTAGTGTAGGTTTTCCAACAATTATGAAAAAAATGTTTCTAGTTTATCTGTAAAATGTTTCTTCTTCTGCTTCATCTTATCACAGAGGAAGGAGTCAATGAAGGAAGTTTTATGCGACTGGATGACACCAGCATTGCTGCACTAACTCCAAGAACTCCCCCCTAAGTTTTTAGCATTTTCAACGGTGAAGCAGTGGAACAGAAGACCTTACTACAAGCAGTGGATCTGTGTTTCAAACATTTCTACATGTATGACATCAACTACCCAAAGCCCCCTGCACCCATTTGCAGCACAGTCTTTAATGTTCCAGGAGTTCTTTCAACACATTACCTCTTCCTTAGAAACTTTGTATTTATTGATCAGTAAAAACTTTTTATGTTGCTGATTATCAGCAAGTCCAGCAGCCAGCAGATTTACTTTGTTTTATTTTTATTATTGTTATTATTATTATTATGATTATTATTACTTGTGTTTATGATTTTTTATTTTTGTTTTATTGATAAAGGTTTGTATGTTATGTTTGTTTTATTTGTGCACATTTGTATATGTGTTGATATAAATAAATATGAATTGATACACATTTATGACCCTGGACAACAAAACCAGTCATAAGTATTATGGGTACGTTTGCAGAAATAGCCAAAATTGCATTGCAGGGGTCAAAATTATAAAATTTTCTTTCATGCCAAAAATCATTAGAACATTAAGTAAAGATCATGTTCCATGAAGATATCTCCTACCATAAGTATATCGAAACTGAATGTATTGCTAATGTATTGCTATGTATTGCTAATAACTTTGCAATTTTCTCAATATTTAGATTTTTTTGCGCCCTCAGATTCCAGATTTTCAAATAGTTGTTCTATCCTATCAAACCACATATTAATAGAAAGCTTATTTATTGAGCTTTCAGATGATGTTTACATTTAAATACAAAAAACTTGACCCTTATGACGATTTTGTGGACCAGAGTCACATTTGTTGGTTTTGAATTCAGTGTACATCTTGAAAATATGTCAGTTGTATGTGCATATTTGTGTGTTTTGAATGTATTATATTTTCACATTCTTGTACACTTATTTTGTAAACATTTGCAGTATGACTGTTTTACATTTAAAAATATATTTGTAAAAAAATTATTCGCATATTTAAATAAACAAAATATTTATTTAAAAACAAACTAGTGTTATAGTGTATTTTTATTAATAAATAAATAAATAAATAAATAAAAACTGATATAAATGAATCTAAATAATTAACTCAACTGTTGGGTTACTTTTAACCCAACTGGATTTTAACCCAATTCATTGGGTTAAAATAACCCATAGATGGGAAGGTGCTATACCAACCCATAGTTGGGTTACTAGTTGGGTTATTTTTAACCCAACATTTTTTAGTGAGTTGACACAAACTGCCTGCGATTGCTGACTGTTGTCTGAAGTTAATGTTCATTAATATTTAATGTATTTGACGCGAACTCCTGGAGATCACTGGCAAGTATAATGTAACCTCACCAAAAAAAAAAAAAACGTATATTTTTGACACTCACTAAAAAATGTTGGGTTAAAAATA
>VONZ01003683.1:0-17918 GCA_012976165.1 Labeo catla | reverse complement strand
TGAATTCATTTTCATGACTCGCCTCAGTCAGTCAGTGGTTCTTTTAGAACCTAAGAAGATGAGCTAGAACTCTTCAGGACTTCCCTAAGCACGCGCCAGGCCTTGCGGCCTTGTCTTTCCATTCCCAAAGGATCACAGGACTTCAGCTGAGTCCCTCTCAGCTCTTGGTTCTTCTTCACTTGTCACATGGGATGAAACTCCCAGTCACCATCGAGTCAGAACATCTTTGGAGTTCATCACTCTTCGGACCCAGAAGCACGTGATCACGATTCCAAAACCACCACTGCTCCAACCATCAAGACCTTCACCAGAGACTGCATTTGGACACTTGTTCAACGACCAAGGCAATGCAAGTATCGTACATTTAACTAAACAATACAGAGGTTTAGTATAAGTTGTAGACAGCACTGATGGTTTCACAGCAGGTGGTTAACTGACTTTTTTTCCATAGCTTCATGCTCCTTCTCTCTCTCTCACTGCTTCTCACTGACCCTTCCCCATGTATGAGTGATTTCATGTTTGTTTGTTTAGATTAGTTATGTGTTAGTCCTTCGTTAATAAACTATTGTGCACAAATTACATGAGTTTGATTCTGATTCTGCCTTGCAAATTAATGTCCCTTTACGATTCCGATTCGAGCTACTTGCTCTAATGCAATGGTACTTTAAGAAAGTTATTTTCTGTGGCCAAGAAAATATCATTTCTTAAAGTTGATATAAAGATTATACTGAATGTTCGCTGAGCGAACAGATTAGTTGATGGAAAATTGATTCTGCTACAGTTACTACTGGCAGCTGATATAAGTAATTGTAATTAATCATAATTAATTGTAATTATTTATATACATTTCCCTTTGAGCTAAATTCGCAACACACTATTCACTGTAATCATAAACCAGCAATAAACTGTTGGAATACAAAGGATACTTCTCAGAGATGCATGCACTGGTACCATCAGATTCCTGGAGAAGCTCCTAAACTCCTGATCTATTACACATCAAACAGAGCTTCAGGTGTTTCTTCTAAATTCAGTGGCAGTGAAGGTGGAAACCACATGGATTTTACTCTGACCATCAGTGGAGTCCAGCCTGAAGATTCAGGAGTTTATTACTGTCAGAGTGCACATGACAAAAGAGTAAAGGAATCTGATACCTCAGTCTGGGTGTTCACACATTGTAAAAGCATTGTACAAAAACCTCTGCATCTTTGAGCTTCACTGACTTTACAAACAAACACACACTGTGGCCAAAGTGACTTCTCAGATACATACTTTAACTAACACCATGATAAGTCCACAAACCTATGTTTTGTTTTGTTTTTGTTTGGAACAATCGCAAAAGATTTTTTTTCCTGGTATTTAAAATTAAAAAAAAAAAATTGACATTGGCAAGGGAACAAATAAAATTGATTAATTAAGAAAAAAATTAAGAAAACAATTCATAATTCATAAAGCTTTTATTTGACAAAGAATTAAAGAAAATATACTTGGTCAAATGTGTTAAACAGGCTTTAAAAAGATGAGCATACAAAGCAAATTTGAATACAGTGATGTTTGTTCTTTTTTAAGACTGTGTGTGTGAGTGCACAAATGATTATGGATGCCTATAATCTATGTGTTTTTGTGTTGTATGTGTGTGTTTCATTGGTCATCATCGTACTACTGTATGTTGAAGCTCTTGGTCACTGCATTGTGGGACGAGTGAGTGGCATCACAGCTGATGGTTGTTGCTGTGCTCCACTCACTCTCAGTGAGGCTCAGGCTGCTGCTCCAGCTGTACAGTCCATCATTCTGCAGCTGACTAGGACTCAGATTGACAAACGAGCAAACGAGCGATTAAGCCAGTGGTTCTCAACCTTTTTTGGGTCAGCGCCCCCCTACCCATTATCCAGGTCCCTCACTGCCCCCCATCAAATAAATCGTAGTCAAATTGTCCTCACTGAATATTAAAGTTGATTATTATTATTTTGTGTTTATAATGAGGACTGTTATTATATTTACAGTAATTCAAATGTTTGGGGTCAATATGATTTTAAGTAAATTACTTTATTTCAAGGATGCATTGAATTGATCAAAAAAGACAGTGAAGTACTTTTTTACAGTAAATTATTTTAAAATAAGTGTAATAACATTAATAGTTAAACAGAGTTTTTAAGCATGTTGGTGGTTTTCATTGCTACAGCTTCAGTGTTGTTGAGATGCAGATATATGTTGTTGCCCGAAATTTAAAAAGATTAAATAAAAATGACACAGTGGACATTGTTATTTTGGTGAGTAAATACCACATTTATTCATGCAAATGGAAGAAATGTAAACCCTATTTCATAGATTTTGTGAGAATATTTCAAAGTTTACTTTAAAAAAAAGTACAACCCTAATTCTAGAAAAGTTGGGACATTTTGTAAAATGATAAAATCTGTGATTTGTTCATTCTATTTAACTTTTATTTAATTGACAAAAGTACAAAGAAAAGATTTCCAAAGTTTTCACTCACCAACTTAAATGTATTTTGTAAATATAAGCATATTTATTTATAAAATATTTATTTATTTATTTATTTGAAGTATGCATCCCACTCCAAAAAAAGTTGGGACAGAGGCAAAATAAAAATGAAAAGGTTATAGAATAACCAAATAAACTGCTTTGAAACACAGCAAGCAGGTGAATTGGTAATAGGTGAGGGTGTCATGTTTGGGTATAAACGGAGCTTCTCAGTCTTCACAAGCAAAGAAATCATGGCTCAAAATTTGTTTATATTAACAAAGGAAAACTAAAGTTGGCCAGTGAAAACATTGGATTTTTTTCTTTGTACTTAAGTCAATTAAATAAAGGCTAAAGAGAACAGATTACATATTCTTAATTTTATGGCATTTCACAAAATGCCCCAACTTTTAATTGGGGTTGTAGGGGTTGTGACTATTTTAGTGCTGTCCTGATTTTTATATTTGTTATAGTCAATTAAATTGTAAATCTTGCTTTTTTATCAGTGTGTTGTGCCAGCTATAATAATAATAATAAGAAATGTTTCTTAAACAACAATCAGCATAATTTCTGAAAGATCATGTGACACTGAAAGCTGTAGTAATATACTGTAGCTTAGCATGAGAAGAAAACATATTTTAAAATATATTCAAATAGAAAGGTTGTTTTTTTTTTTTTTCAAATATTAGATTTACTGTTTTTACTGTAGGCTGTTTTTTTTAAACAAACGCAACCTTTTTTATGAACCCATTAACAAATCATACTGACCTTTTTTAATGGTAGTGTTACATTATAGGCTATATTTTATTTATAATATATAACTCCCAAAACAGCTCTTACATAATTTTATAATTTTTTTTATGTCATTAAATGGCACATGACATTCATCACATTTTTAATTTATCATTTGAATTATCATTATCATTAGAAGCAAAAAAGGAGCAAAAAAGCCACGTGGATATAAATTAGGCTATAATTGTGAGCTTTGAATAAACTCTTTAGAATTTGGTATTCAAACCAACCGCAGCCAATAATACAAAAAGTATTAATATTAATTTTTCTAAACAAGAAAAAACATCTCTTGCTTTATCGTGTCTGAATGCTTGCTATTGTTTTGACGCAGCGGCTGCGCTACAGAAAGTCAAGCAAACACTAAAGTACTGAAGTCCTTGCTAAGGAAATTATACACCGTCAAGTCTAGGAGCGGGAGATTTGGTGTAAACTAGCAGCGAACAGCACTACTACACTGGCCGCGAACAGCGCCACACGTGTGTTAAAGCACATAGATCCCATTATAATCTGTCGTTCAGTAACAACTGAGCGCGAGCGCTACAAAAAACGGATGCCACGTTCTATTTCTGCCTGCGGGATTCCACACGCCTGCGCTACCGACAAGTTAAAAAAAAAAATAGATATAGAAAGTGCGTTTTGATATATCCAGTAAAGACAGCGTTAGGAGGTGGCAGACCATTTTCTTTTGCAAGTTTCAGCTCATACATCTTTGGTGTAAACTCGTCTTGACCAAACGCCCCCCAGGAACAGCTCAACGCCCCCCTTTCAAAAATATTGTTTGCCAAGCCCCAATGCTGTCCAGACGCGCCTGAAGTGGTACCGCCGTTACTTACTAGATTAAAAGCGTGCGGTTACTACCATGAGCACAAACCATATAGCGATGCCAACGGCTCCATGGTTAGCGGATTTGATGGAAGAAGAAGAGTCAGCCGCTCCTGTCTTGTGGTGAGAGTGAGAAAATGTAGCGTTAAACAACAACATGGCAAAGTAGTAACTTTTGTGAGTGATAATCTGTCAGTTCTGCGGCTCATTATCCTAAACTGGCGTAACTTAAAATGAGTTTGCGGTAATGAGTGCGCAGCTTTAACGTCCCTCTGTCATTTAAAATGCCGTAAATAACACAGTTTGACCATTTTTAAATTAAAAAAAAAAAAAAAACTAGTAAAATGCAAAAGAAAAAAATAAATTTAAGTTACGCCATTTAGGGCAGGCCTGGGCAGACTCTGTCTTGGAGGGCCAGTGTCCCTGTAGAGCAGGGGTGCCCAACCCTGTTCCTGGAGATCGACTTTCCTGCAGAGTTTAGTTCCAACCCTAATCAAACACACCTGTCTGTAATTATCAAGTGCTCCTTGAGATCGTAATTAGCTGGTTCAGGTGTGTTTGGTCAGGGTTAAAGCTGAACTCTGCAGGAAAGTCGATCTCCAGGACCAGGGTTGAGCACCCCTGCTGTAGAGGGTAGCTTCAACCCTGATTAAACACACCTGAACAAGTTAATCAGTGTCTTCAGGTTTACTACAAAGTTACAAACAGGTGAGTTTTATCAGGTTTGGCGCTAAACTCTGCAGGGACACCGGCCCTCCAGGACCGAGTCTGCCCAGGTCTGGTTTAGGGGATAATGAGTGCAGCAACTGACGTTGCTTTCTGTTGTCTAAAATGCCGTAAATAACGTAGTTTGACAATTTTCAAATAAGGAATCTAGTAAAATGCAAAATAAAAAAAAATTTAATGCAAGTTACGCCATTTAGGGAATAATGAGTGCTGCAACTGACAGCGTTTTCTGACGTTTGACAAATTGACATTTAAATAATGCCTTTTGACAATTTTCAAATAATAAAAGTAAAATGCAAAAAAAACAAATAAAGTTAATTTACACCATTTAGGGGGTAATGAGTGCCACAACTGACGTTGCTTTCTGTTGTATAAAATGCAGTAAATAAATAAGTTTGAAAATTAAAAAAAAAAACTAGTAAAATGCAAAAGAAATAAATAAATAATAGATTTAAGTTAATACCATTTAGGGTAATGAGTGCCACAACTGACGTTGCTTTCTGTTGTATAAAATGCCGTAAATAATGTAGTTTGACAATTTTCAAATAAGGAATTTAGTAAAATGCAAAATAATGCAAGTTACGCCATTTAGGGCAGGCCTGGGCAGACTTGGAGGGCCAGTGTCCCTGTAGAGTTTAGCTTCAGCTTGATTAAACACACCTGAACAAGCTAATCAGTGTCTTCAGGTTTACTAGAAAGTTACAAACAGGTGAATTTTATCAGGTTTGGCGCTAAACTCTGCAGGGACACCGGCCCTCCAGGACCGAGTCTGCCCAGGTCTGGTTTAGGGGATAATGAGTGCAGCAACTGACGTTGCTTTCTGATGTTTGACAATAAATTGACATTTAAATAATGCCTTTTGACAATTTTCAAATAATAAAAGTAAAATGCAAAAAAAACAAAGTTAATTTACGCCATTTAGGGGGTAATGAGTGCCACAACTGATGTTGCTTTCTGTTGCCGTAAATAACGTAGTTTGACAATTTTCAAATAAGGAATCTAATAAAATGCAAAATAAAAAAAAATTTATGCAAGTTACGCCATTTAGGGCAGGCCTGGGCAGACTTGGAGGGCCAGTGTCCCTGCAGAGTTTAGCTTCAACCCTGATTAAACTCACCTGAACAAGCTAATCAGTGTCTTTAGGTTTACTAGAAAGTTACAAACAGGTGAGTTTTATCAGGATTGGATCTAAACTCTGCCGGGACACCGGCCCTCCAGGACCAAGTTTGCCCAGGTCTGGTTTAGGGGATGATGAGTGCAGCAACTGACGGCGCTTTCTGGTGTTTGACAGTAAATTGACATTAAATAATGCCGTTTGACAATTTTCAAATAAAGAAACTAGTAAAATGCAAAATAAAAAAAATTAAAGTTACGCTGTTTAGGGGATAATGAGCGCCACAACTGACGTCACTTTCTGTCACTTAAAATGCCGTAAATAACGTCATTTGACAATTTAAAAAAAAAACCTAGTAAAATGCGAAAGGAAAAAAATAAACATTTAAGTTATGCCGTTTAGGGCAGGCCTGGGCAGACTCGGTCTTGGAGGGCCAGTGTCGCTGCAGAGTTTAGCTTCAACCCTGATTAAACTCACCTGAACAAGCTAATCAGTGTCTTCAGGTTTACTAGAAAGTTACAAATAGGTGAGTTTTATCAGGGTTGGCGCTAAACTCTGCAGGGACACCGGCCCTCCAGGACCGAGTTTGCCCAAGTCTGGTTTAGGGGATAATGAGTGCCGCAACTGACAGCATTTTCTGCAGTTAAAAACACCATAAATAATGCCATTTGACAATTTTCAAGTGAAGAAACTAGTAAAATGCAAAATAAAACAATTATTTTAAATTACGCTGTTTAGGGGATAATGAGCGCTACAACTGACGGTGCTTTCTGATGTTTAAAATGCTGTAAATAATGCTGTTTGTCAATTTTAAAATAAAAAATCTAGTCATATGGAAAATAAACAAATTTAAAAATGTTTTGATGGATTTGCGTCTGTAGTCAATTTTTCATGGGTTTGCTGTCTTGGATAGTGGTGGAGGATAATGTTGGGTGGTGAGTGCTGTCCCATCACACCATATCTATGGGAATGAGCCAAGGCATCAGGTGGTGTGACTGTTTCACTCGCCTAACGTTCACTTGAAGCACTCTTACCATAGCGAGACGCTGCTCTAAATTCTCGCACTGTCAGTGAGAGATCAGTAGTGAGGCATCGCTCGGTGGGTGACGGATGGTGTCGAAGACAGCTTCTCATGAGATTGTTGACTACAAAAATAGCCCTGGCTTACACCTCAGAGGGCTTGCAATGCCCTATAAGTGTAAGGGCCCACTCCACAAACATGCAACTTTTCACTTTACAAGATGTTAAATGATAGTCGTGTAAATTACTTACAGATTATTTTGATGTTTTTATTAGCTGTTTGAACTCTCAATCTGGTGGCACCCATTCACTGCAGAGGATCCGTTGGAGGGCAAGTGATATAATGCTAAATTTCTACAAATCTGTTGTGTTGAAGAGACAAGCTCATCTACAATCTGGACAGCTTGCAAGGTGAGTAAATTTTCAGTTTTTTTTTTATATCAATCGGCTATAATCACATTCAGATACACAGGCCAGATTTGGAACGCCTGTCATTCATGAAGTCCTACACGTTGACCAGATGTTCATTGAATGGCTAATTCAATTATGCTGTCAGCTTCCAAGATGGATGTAGAGAACCTTGGCCCACTTTTACACATTTTACCACCCATTCCACAGAATACTGTAGATTTTAAATTGGCGTGCTTTATATATGATGCAAGATCACGAACTAATTTTGCAAATAGTTGCATACATTTGCATCAGAAAAATCTGTAGTGGAAAGGGACTGTGGGCTTCAAAATGCTTCAAAAATTCCCTGGAATTATTGCTTTTAGACACATTAAGACTTTTGATTGGTTGTGTATATCTCATAAGTTTTTGAACAGTAAGATTTGTAATGTTTTTAAAGAAGTCTCTTCTGCTTACAAAGCCTGCATTTATTTTATCCAAATTACAGCAAAACAGTTACATTTTGAAATATTTGTAATATTTGAAATAACTGTTTTCGATTTGTATATTTTAAAAATCTGATTATTCCTTTGATCAAAGCTAAATTTTCAGCATTACTGCAGTCTTCAGTGTCACATGATCCTTTAGAAATCATTCTAATATGCTGATATGCTGTTCAAGAAACATTTATTATTATCAATATTTAAAACAGTTTTTTATTTTATTTTATTTTTTCTATTCTTTGAATAGAAAGATCCAACAATCAGCATTTATCTGAAATAAAAAGCTTTTATAACCTTATACACTATACCATTTAAAAGCTTGGAGTCAGTATTTTTTTAGGGGAAGAAATAATGGGAATTAATTATTTTCTTTAGCAAGGATGCTTTAAATTAATCAAAAGTGATGATAAAGACATTTGTAATGTTACAAAGGATTTCTATTTCAGATAAATGCCATTCTTCTGAACTTTTTATTCAAAGCAACCTGAAAAAATTATACTCCGCTGTTTTTAATAATGATAATAATAATAATAATAATAATAATAATAAATGTTCAGCAAATCAGAATATTACAATGCTTTCTGAAGGATCATGTGACTGGAGTAATGATGCTAAAAATGTATCTTTGAAATCACAAGAATGAATTACATTTTAAAATATATTCAAATAGAAAACAGTTATTTTAAATAGTAAAAATATTTCAGAATTTTACTGTTTTTGCTGTACTTTGGATCAAATAAATGCAGGCTTGGTTAACAGAAGACACTTCTGTAAAAAACATTTCAAAATCTTACGGTTCAAAAACTTATGACTAGTAGTGTACAGTTTTATATATATTGCGATTTTATTTTATTAGGATTCTGCTTGTTTTTTTCTCCTAATTAGCTTTTTTTATATTGATATCTAATGGCTAAATGCTGCTTTAACATGTTTTGTAGAGTGCGGAAGAATATGGCCTGATATGGATCACCTCAGATTTAATATCTGTGGCGGTTGTCATCGGCATCTTCATTTTTCAGAAGTAAGTGCATCTCTTTTATGTCCTTCAAGTTGTTTCTTAATGCTTTTTAATACTGGAAGCTATTTTGCTGTGTCAGTAGTGGCTTTAATCTTCAATATGACTATTTCTGTGCTCGCACACATTTGCACGAAAACAGTCCTTGGCGTTAATGTTAGGTTGTTTTGTAGTTAGCACGCTTGCTATATCTCTGCTGGGCGGCCGGGCGCTTTTCAACTGATGGCTCTGCTCTTTTCTTCTTGGCAATCTCTACTTTCCATTTTCTCTCTGTCCTCTGCTGTTTGCATGCGCCTGTCCTCCGCTGCTCGCTGAAATTGCTCAGCTATCACCTGATCAGGTAATGAGGATGAGTATTTTAGGGTCTTGATTTGTTCTGTTTCTTATGTCTGTTTGTATTTGTCGTTCCAGTAATTATCATTCTTAGTGCTTTTACTTTAGTGTTGCTCTTTAGTCCTTTTAAGTGTTCTCAGTCACTTTATCTCATCAAATATCTCAAGATTCAAAACTTAATGAGCAGAACTTTGTGGCACTTTCAAAGCCTCAGAAGTGTGTTTTGTTGACTGTGTGTTGTCATGTTTTTTCCTCAGGTGGAAGATGAGTGGTATGCGCAGCTACAACCCTGAGCAGATCATGCTAAGCGCTGTAGTACGTTGGCCGAGTCGTGACGTCAACCTCATGAAGGAGAAACTGATCTTCTTAGGTGAGACTCATGAGCACACAGCTGTGTGGAGATAAAGCCTGGTTAATGGAGCCACGGAACTAATTTATTCTCTGTGACCTCTGCAAATGGCTGTTGCACATCGCCACCTGGTGGCAGTCATAATGCACCTTCAATATCTGTATTCATACCTGCATATGGTAACACTTTACAATGAGGTTAAACATTAGTTAATGCATCAGGTATCAAGAACAGTTTTTTGTGATTTTTACAGAAATGTTATACGCTACCAGTCAAAAGTTTTTGAACAGTAAGATTTTTAATGTCTTTTTTAAAAGTCTCTTTTACTCAGCAAGCCTGCATTTATTTGATCTGAGGTACAGCAAAAACAGTACAATTTTGAAATATTTTTACTATTTAAAATAACTCTTTTCTATTTGAATATTTTAAAATGTAATTTATTCCTGTTTTTTTTTTTTTTCCCTCTCAAATCTGAATTTTTAGCATCATTACTCCATTCACATGATCCTTCAGAAATCATTCTAATATTCTGATTTGCTGCTCAAGAACATTATTATTATTATTATTATTATTATTGTTGTTGTTGAAAACAGCTGATTTTGTTTCAGGTTTTTTTGAATAGAAAGTTAAGAAGAACAGCAATTATCTGAAATAGAAATCTTTTGTAACATTTAAAAATGCCTTTTCAGTTTAAAGCATCCTTGCAAATTGGATATTTCTAAATAATAATAAAAATAATAATAAATGTATATTTATTATACTTTATTTATTTATTTATTTATTTATTTATTTATTTAATTCCTTTACTGCAGTTATTACAGCTCTAGTGAAACATTATATGATTGAAATCAACCAAAATGTTAAAAAATAATGTTAAGATGGTTCACATAGCCAGTGATTCAGAAACAAGTGATTGTGATTGTATAAACTGTCACATGACACTCTGTCTCTCGGTCTGTATACTTACACAGTGGTCAACAGTCCAGTCTTATTACCAGCACTGACATCACTCAATATGCAGGGGAAGATGTGGCACAAAAGTGTTGTTGTAGGCTCTTATGTTCATTCCTCTAAAAAAAGATCTCCAATATTGCCCCCTATTGGACAAATCTGCCCTGTGAAACTCTGGCTAATAAGTTTTATGTTCGTTTCATCCCTCAGAGATCAACAACGGTGTTGGGAGCACAGATGAGCTCTCCGCATACACAGGAAATGGACTGGGTGCGCATGCACGCGATGACATCATGACACCCACACGTCACGCAACGAAACTTTAGTGACGACTTGAATCCATTTTATGGAGCTCAAAATTAATTTAGACAGAGTTGCTTTTTGAACATTCATCTCCAATGGATCTTTATTTTGGACGGTTTTCGTTGGTTCTCAGACACTCTGGCACTGTATTCTACTGATTCAGTGTTCTGCTTTGATGCCTTACATAGTGATGTATTTTTTTTCTGTATTGAACCATATTTAAAATGGAGCTGTTATTGTAAAGTTTAGGTAATAAAAGTGTCCTATTATTAATGTTTCTGAAGAACAGATCTGAAGATGAATGGATTTAATGTTGAAGCATGCAGAAATTAGATTCAGAGGTTCAGAGCCCTTATAAAGCTCGACTGTAGGCTGATATGATTATTTATTTTTTATTTATTTTATTTTTGCAAAATATCATTTGCTTGCTGATGATTCGTATATAATTGCACTAGCCTAAGATCAGTTTTCTTCTACCTTGCTATGTCGGTGTCTTTTTAAGTGATTTGTTTTGTGTTTTTCATGAGATGTTCAAATGGGTTTTAAAGGTAATTATTGCTGGAAATTAATCAGTATCCACCTTATTTCTCATTTGCATTAATACCATTATAATTTTTATTTATTTTTATTACAATTTCATTATTTAAAGGAATGAAGAAATTTTCATATAAAAGTGTTCCAATGTGTTGTTTTGATTGAGATAAGTTTCACAGTTTGCACTGTATTATTCTTATGGTCTAGATGTTAAAGGGGAGAGTGCTTTCAAAGTCCTGCCCATTCTGGAGGAATGGTCCACAGAACCACAACCACAGAATTCTGGAAGCCATTCATCGACATACAAACCTGTAAGTTTTGTTTTACTTATATTATTTATATTTACTTACATTATATATATATATATATATATATATATATATATATAAAATAAAATTAATTTTTGGAAATGCAAACTGATATTTCCCACTGACACACTACAGCAAAAAAATAGAAATCACTGACTTAAAACAATTGTTTAGCTGGTGAAAATACTAGTGTTCCAATCATTTTGGCCACCACTGTATGAGGTGTTCAGATGTAAAAGACTAAAAATGTGCAGTTTGAAATTTTCTTCTAAAATGAGAATTTTTTTTTTCAGGCCTAAGTCTCTTCAAGACTGTGTCGTATAATTAACAGGTGGTGACCAGCACCATTTGTGCCTTGGGCCAACAGTTTTTTTTTTTTTTTTGGCCACTTGTAACGTTTTAAATTGTCATATGTATTGTCTAGTGGACACTTTGTTTGGCTTAGTTTTATTAGCACAATGTTTGGAACGATTCTCATGTGGCAATAATTTGAGTGTTCTGCTGCTGCAGTGTTGACAAAGAATCAGAATCTACAGTGCCTAGTTTACACAGTTTTGTGTTTTAAATTAACTGATCTACTAAAGTTGTTGTTTTATGTGTCTGTAATGGTTGGATAAAATGTGTGACAGCTGCACCCATTTAAAAAATTGTTTTAAAAAGAAATAAAACTGATGAAAATTGATGTTTACCGTTGCTTTTTTTGTGTATGTTTTTCTAACTGTATTGCAGAAAAGCAATAATAATTTTACATTCTTTTGTGATTTATTATTATTGGTAAATATAAAGGTAGCAAGGCAATAAGACAACAAATAACCCAATGATTAGGTCATGTTTAACCCAGCAGTTAACCCAGCAGTGTGCTGTATCTTAATCATTTTAAGGCGCTATGTACAAAAGATGTACAAAACACATCACACAATATTCTCTAAACATGTAAGTGACACAGTATTACCTGTCATTTTTAATAGAAGTATTAACAACAAATAAGTTTCTAATATTTATAATCCAAACAAAGAATTTATTGATCATTCTGATGGTAATTTATATAATGTATAAATAAATTTTAAAAAGTGCAACTAATCTTAGTTTTCACATTTCTCAGGTCTTTTTAACGGAATAAATAATCAGTCATTTTAAAGTGTTTTGTAAATCTCACACAAGTAATGCTGACTTAGTTACATGTTAAAAGAAAAAAAAATATATATATATATATTTATCTGTGTATATCATTACTTACACAAAATGTTTATTGCAAAAATATGCAGTACAACACTTGCATAATTATTGTTAATTATTTTCATTCTTTTTAGTTTCTGCACTTCCTTCCAGCACTTAATTTGGCTCTTTAATGTCAAATAAGGGGCATCAAATTCCAGACTGTGTCCAGCCTCCAGTTGGATAATTGTAAAATAAGGAACCGATTGTAGAAACGTCCGGTCACATACGGTGCTTTGCATAGACAGCGTCAGTGATCTGAACATGTTTATAGGTCTGTTTAACTCTTCATTGAGCAGCTCTTCATGACAGCAGATCTAACAGTCAACATGACTTTGTTCTCTTTTATTATTTGGATATCACTCTACAGCATGCAAGGTAAAAGTCATAGATATTGTAACATATCAACTTTTAAATATATATTTAAGTAAAAACATAATATTTTATATAATTATCTGTGCTGTTATCACTTGTTCTACACAGGTTGTTGTGGACAAATTGTTGTGACTCAGTCTGAGGGTAAACCAGTCCAGCCTGGTCAAACCGTCTCTATTGACTGTAAAGTTAATACTGTGGTTCACAAAAATGAGCAAGGCGAATACTCTAAAGGGCGTTATTTTGTGTCTTGGTACAGCCAAAAGCCTGAAGAGGCTCCCAGACTCTTGGTTTATTATACAAATGAAAAAAAATCAGGAATCCCATCGAGATTCAGTGGCAGTGGACAAGCAAATGGTCTTGACTTTAGTCTGACCATCAGTGATGCCCAGCCTGAAGATGCAGGAGATTATTACTGTCAGAGTTACCATAAGATCAGTGACAACAGGGTGTTCACACAGTGAAAAGTTCCCATACAAAAACCTCCCTTGGTCAGGTTACTAACTTCTTCTGATGCAGCTGCAAGTGCTTTGAGGAACAAACACAATGACACACACAATGCTTGTTTGCTGCTTCACACATCAGTGTGTGTTCAGTCCTGCCAGAGTCACAGACACACAACACAATAATGTCTAACTAATTCTGTCTTCACCAGTCTGCTTGCACATTGTTAAAACTTATGTTTCTACATTATTTCTATTTTTCTGCAGTTTAAATATTTCTTTCCTGTATTTATTATTCAATTCGTTTATTATTCAATTATTCATTCGTTTGAAAAACAGTTCTATCAGTCATTCTGAGTGTCTTTCACTTCCCTTTAAGAGATTCAGAGTGAATCAAGCAGATCTGAAGTGCAGCAGCCCATAAAAACACATTTTAGCCATCACACATATGCCTATATTTAGATTTAAAACATTTATAGATAATGCTTTATAATCGTTTCTGTCCTCATTTGTTCAAATTATTAAATTATTTGTGAAAAACTTTTTATACTGTATAGTATACTGTACTGACAACTACACCTCTCATGTGACATTCAATGAATAAAGTAAATACTTAATGTTAACTTAATGTTTTTTGAAATAGCTTAGATATTGAACTTAACCAAACCAAACTTGTAATTTTAAGTAAAGCATGGATGCAAAATTTTAAAACAACATATTATTTATTTTAATTTTGAATTTTAAGTTGTTAAACAGATCTGAAGTTCAACAGACTGTAAAAACACATGAGCATCAGTTTTCATATTCATAGATTCAGTGTTCATAAAAAACAAGCTTTATAACTACAAGAGACTTACATTTCTATATTGGATTTATATACCTTTTAGGTTCATATTCTGAACAATATGTTCAGACTTCAAAAAGAAAGCTTTATAAGTATTTCACCTAAAATTTAGTTGTTTTATTTTTTATTTATTTTTTTATTATTTTTTTACCTATATACATTAAATAATATCCCTTTTTTTCCCCGCATGAAAAATTTAAAATGAAAGAAATGTATTTTCAGTTCATAATTACATATTCAGATTCATGGTCAAATCTGATCACTAACAATACAGATTTTTATATGCGTTAAATGCATAGAAAGAGATTTACTCACTTCCTACTGAGAGTCGAGTTCCTCCACCGAACGTGCGCCACAGTGATACAAACCCAATCACTGGCTGTACAAAAACCTCCTGCACTAAAACTGACACTTGACATCAACACTAACGCTCACAATAATGCTGTAAGACTGTATCTTAGGTTAGCTTTGCTTAGAAAGGTCAATATTAGAAATGAACTATTTTTATTTTGTTAATATTAATTAATTAAATACTGCAAAATGTATTTTGATATATTTTGATGTATGTTTTTGAGGTAAATTCCAAGATGCATCTGAATGTGTTTTTGAAAGTGTTTTGCATATTAACTGAACACTGCGCTTAAAGCTCCACTGATTGATTATAAGTGTGTGACACTGACACACACACACATACGAAACAATGATTTCTCTTATTCTAATGCTGGGTCTGCTTCCTCAAGGTTCAAAAATATATTTTCTACATTATGGAATTAATAGATTGGAATTGGTTTTGTATTGTTTTAATTTGTGCTTTGCTTTTTAGTTGTATCATTCAGTTTTACTGCTTTCTAGCAGATGAAAACTTGACTTTGTATTGAAGTATTGTAATATTTATTTTTTGATCTCTCTCTCAGTGTCTCATGAAGAGGTTCAGTCTCCTTGAGTCTCTGTCTGCTAAAGCAGGAGATTCTGTCTATATCAGCTGCACTGGGACCAGCGGAGTTGATGATGACATGAGCTGGTATCTGCAGAAACCTGTAGAAGCTCCTAAACTCCTGATATATGGAGCCAGTGAACTTGAATCTGGAGTCCCAGATCGGTTCAGTGGAAGTCAGACTGGACTTAAGTTCACACTTAATCTACGTGGAGTCCAGGCTGAGGATGCAGGAGATTATTACTGTATGGGGGCATACTATGGCAGGTGCGCACAGTTAAACAGCATCGTACAAAAACCTCCCTCAGTCTGAGAGCACAATATGAGAATACTGAGAAGTTTACAATAACAGTCAATTATGATATCATCAGATAAGTTTGTAATTTTAGATTTAAAATGAATTCAGCTGAAATGAAAAGCCTATACAGTGAATTTTAGACTTTAGGCCAGTTATGCTTAAATTTAGAGATGGTAGAATCTAAAAACCTTCACAAAGCAGCTGCAAAGACTGATCTGAGCTTTATTATATCCAGCATGAAGACAACAAATCATATTCTTACATTATACTGTTTATGAACATGTGAACTCATGCTATCAAAGGAATGCTCTCCTTCATGATAACAGATCCTAAAGCAAACATGACTTTAGTAGTCTTCATTATTTGGATGCTGTAAGTATACGGAAATTCATATCATCAGCTGATATACTCCACAGGTGATGCGATCAAGATTTAGTTTTGAAAAAAATGTATAAACACACATATTCTTTCTTATATGCATGATTTTTTTTTTTACCTGAATAAGTGGTTTACATTATTATATACATTATTATTGAACTGTAACTTTGTATGTTTTGACATGCAGGTGTGTTTTCTGTGTCTCTTTAGATTTTGTGGGGCAAATTCTGACTCAATCTGAAGATCAAAAAGTGAAGCCTGATCAGGCTATCACTATTCACTGTAATCACACACCAACATTGAATTGTGTGAATCCAAAAAATAACTCTCAGAGATGCATGTCCTGGTACCATCAGATCCCTGGAGAAGTTCCTAAACTCCTGATCTATTTCACATCAGAGGGAGCTTCCGGGGGTTCTTCTAGATTCATTGGCAGTGAAAGTGGAACCCATATGGATTATACTCTAACCATTAGTGAGGTCCAGCCTCAAGATTTAGGAGTTTATTACTGTCAAAGTGAGCACAGTACAGCAACAGACCCAAAGAAGCCAGTCTGGGTGTTCACTCTGTGTAAAAGCATCATATAAACCCTCCCCGGGTGAGACTGCAGCGCTGCAGCTTTTAACCTCTGCAGATGTTGAAGAACATTATTCACCTCACTGACTCTCTGATGATAAGTAAAAGCTCAAGGTCAAAGCCAATAAAATGAAAATGAATTTTACATTCTAGCTAATTCACATTCCGTTAATTTCCGTTAAAAAATACAAAATAAAAAATATTAATAATTATATAGATTTAATTGCAATTCCCCACGTTCCACCTTTTTGCCCATTTTCGATTATCCAGGAGTGACGTGCTGTCAAGATGGCGGCGGTCGGCTCCACCCACTTTATGCTTCGAAAACGCTCTGCAGAAACCTACGAGTGACATCACGGACACTACGTCCATGTTTTTTACAGTCTATGGTTGCAACACGTTCTCACTCCCAATTCGTCATATATTGATGCTTGGTCAGGACCCTTTGGTGTCACTTTCTGACACACAGGGCACCTCTTTAGCGTCATTTTTCAACATGTATTGTCCTTCATTGCTTTAAATAAGAAACCCTTGGTGTCATAATGCTGACACAAAGGGCACTGGGAATTATATCGTCATGATTAAATTATACATTGGGTAATAATATTGCCATTATTGCATATATGTTGGGGTGTGATTTTTCAATGTAAACAGTAAATTTTTATTTACATTTCATTATTTACACATTTACAAGCACTTAACCCAACCCCTGCCACTTAACCTACCATTTGTCAATAAAAAAATATATAACTGGCAGATACAGCTACAGTCATAATTTATTCAAAAAGTAATATTCCAGACGCGATCTGTCTCCATCCACTGTAAAGCTCAGTCTGTCTGTGCATAAATAAATTCAAAAAAGGCCGCCTGCCAGAGGAAGTATTACGTCAGCCTTGGTTGTGAAATGCCATTGGCTCTTGTGTGTCTTGTGACCGATTACATCATGCTAATGTTCGGGAGTATCTTTTTGAATGAGATGTGAGCATGTTAACGGAGCAGGATCATTTTCAGTGATTAAAACCTTATATTTTACTTTCTTCTTCATACTGACCAAGTGTCAATATGTGACGAGTTGGGAGTGAGAACGTGTTGCTCTTAGCAATGCATATTACTAATCAAAAATTACGTTTTGATATATTTATGGTAGGAAATATCTTCATGGAACATGATCTTTACTTAATATCCTTATGATTTTTGGCATAAAAGAAAAATAAATA
>VONZ01003682.1:0-17930 GCA_012976165.1 Labeo catla | reverse complement strand
GTGTGTCAAAGGAATCAAATCTCCATAATTTTCCCCAGGCCAGGCGAACCCAGGTTCCCGTGGTCTTGATGACCATCTAGGTGACGAGGTATGGATATGGATCCAGGTAACAGCAGTGACCATCTGATCTTATTACAGACTGGATCTGGGTGGCTACGGTGACCTCAGAATAAGAATGAAAGAAACTAATATTAGATGCTATTCTTCTTACAATGTAGATGTTTTGGAAAGTGTTCCCACTTCCGGTTGATCTAATTAATGCAGCCTAACAATCCTTTAACGGATTTGAATTATAGAAGTGTGTTAATGTGTTATGTGTAAGCCAGGTTTATCTAGATTTAAACTGACAGAGTGTGTTTGCCTCCCAAACAACGCTAGGTAGTTTGGGCGCTAAATAGGAAGAGGATCTGCTGCCCACAGTTGATTTTGATATTTTAGGTATTATCAAATGGCCAGAGTTTTGAGAACACAGTGGACATGAAGGACTATAATGTGATAAGAGCTTGCTCAAGTACTGAGGTGCTAAACCATTCAGGATTTTTATAAGAAATTAATTTTTAATAGGGAGCCAGTGCAGTGTTGACAGAACCGGGCTAATATGATTATACTTTTTGGTTCTAGTAAGAACTCTAGCTGCTGCATTTTGGACCAGCTGGAGTTTGTTTATTAAGCGAGCAGAACCACCAGCTAATAAAGCATTACAATAATCTAATCTTGAGGTCATGAACGCATGAATTAACGTTTCTGCATTTGACACTGAGAGCATAGGTCATAATTTAGATAAATTTCTAAGACAAAAAATGCGTTTTTACAAATGCTAGAAACATGGTTTTCAAAGGAAAGATTATCAAATAGCACACCTAGGTTTGGACAGTGTTTTATGTTAGGTTATGTTATGTTTATGTTTTTTGGTCCATTAATTAAAACCTCAGGGTTTTTTTCTTTAGAATTTAGCAGTAAGAAATTACTAGTCATTCAGTTTTTTTATATCAGCTATGTATTTCGTTAGTTTAGCAAACTGGTATGTTTTATCGGGCCACAAAGAAATATAGTCAAGTCCTGTCTGATGTGTCTGGAGTCTTACTGTCAGAATCACCTTGAACAACATGAGAATTTCTTTAAAGGAAAGAGACACAATTTGACTGATGCCACTGGACGACTGCAGGAGATGATCTGCCAGAAACATCAGAAGATCCTTGAAGTTTTCATCTGTGTTACTGTTACTTATGATACTTACACGTAATCACTTTATCTTTATGATAATTCATGTATGATCATTGTAACCGCTCATCTCTTCTGGAGTTTGAACTTACGGCAATTGTTTATCAGTTGAGATAAGTAATCTTTAAACTGCCTCACGCTGCATTTACTGGATTCATCTGTTCACATGTTGATTTAGTGTCAGTAGTTTTCTGAGACATTCACTATCATCCGTTTGTCCTGCAGAAGCAGCTGAAGAAGACGCAGAAGACGTTCCAGCAGAGAATCCAGCAGAGAGAGAAAGATCTTCAGCAGCTGAGAGAGGCTGTGGTGTCTCATAAGGTGAGTCTGGAGAAGAAGAGAAGTTTGTCTCAGTCTCAGTTCAGACTCTCTTGTCTCTTTCAGTCCCACTGAAGCCTGAATCACTGTGTGTCCTAACAGCGCTCTGCACAGACAGCAGTGGAGGACAGTGAGAGGATCTTTAACTGCAGTGCTGCTGACCGCAAGACCCTACAGCGGACAGTGAACACAGCTGCAAAGATCATCGTTGCCCCTCTCCCCTCCCTTCTGGACATTTTCCTTGCACGATGCTCAGGTAAAGCCACCAGTATCGTGAAGGACCCCACCCACCCCTCCCATCATCTCTTCCAGCTCCTGCCATCAGGAAGACGCTACAGGAGCATCAGAGCCCGCTCTGCAAGACTGCTCAACAGCTTTTTCCCCCAGGCTGTGAGAGCCCTCAATTCCAACTACCTCACCCCCCTCTGAAACCTTATCATTGGGCCTGTGGTCCCCACAATGTTAAAAAATGATTAAAAATATGCAAACATGTTTTCTGTGAGGGCTAGGTTTAGGGTTAGGGTTGGGTTAGGGGATAGACAATATCGTTTAGTCAGTATAAAAACTATAGAAGTCTATGGAAAGTCCCCACAATTCACAAAAACAAACAGGTGTGTGTGTGTGTGTGTGTGCACCTGGTATTTATCACGTTATGGGGACCAAATGTCCCCACAAGGATAGTAATACCAGTAAATTTTGACCTTGTGGGGACATTTGTGAGGTCCCCATGAGGAAACAAAACTTATTAATCACACAAGAACTAAGTGTTTTGAGAATCTAAAATGGCTGTAGTTTTGTGTGAGGGGGTAGAATTAGGTGAAGGGTTAGGGTAAGGAGGTAGAAAATACAGTTTGGACAGTAGAAACCATTTTCTGCACAAACCATTACACCTATGGAATATACCCATTAAACATGAGAGTGTGTGTGCTTCTAGTATTCCCTATATTATCCCTACAATATGTCTTACAAGCATAGTAATACTAGTCATTTTTGTCCTTGTGGGGATGTATTTTGGGTCTCCATGAAAGGAGAAAAACAACTTATAAATTATACAAAATGATGTTTTTGAAAATCTAAAATGGCAAAAAAAAAAAAAAAAAAAAAGTACCAGAAAGCCACAATTAAGTAAAAGTACAGATATCTTACCAGAAAATGAAGTATGTGATATTTGTTGTACTTAAGTATGAAAAGTATTTTTTAAACATTAAATGTACTTAGGTATTGAAAGTAAAAGTACAAGTAAATGCAAAATAGAAAAGGAGCAAATAAATAAATAAAAATGTTTATACACAGTTTGAGTAGCAAAATTGTGTTCAGTTTTAACTCTTTCTTCCATTTTGTATCTTTGGGTAAGCATAAGAGGCACTTCATCCAGTACTTAGGCCCAAAATTCAATTTTGTTTTATTTTTTTAACCCCTTCACCTACCCCTACCCCTTGTCCCTTGAAACAGTGTGTCAAGCAATGAGACACCACTACTACGCTGTTACACATCATCAAATGTCATCACTAGCTCCTACAATACACAAACACACACACACACGGTCTCTCTGAATACTGGTGTGCATTAAAGCTGTTTAATTACCATTCTATATTAATGTAGTGCTTTCATTGACACACACACACACACACATATGTTTTTGTGAATTTTGGGGACTTTCCATAGACTTCTATGGAAAAAAAATTCAGGTTTTACTATCCTTGTGGGGTCCCCACAATGTAGCATAAACAAGTACACACACACACATATTGGAGATCATGCAGTGCACACACAAACATCCATAAGCAAAGAAACTTGTCACCACTGCCCTGCATAAAACAACTTCGCTACTGACTCGTTACGTTATATTTTTCAGCAACCAGAGGATAAAATCACTGTTTTTGAAGTATGTAAACTCACTCATTGTAGAGATGCACAGACACATGTAATACACACACACAACCTTCATCTCTCTCTCAAAATGACCGTATTTGGCAATTTCTAATAATTGGGGGAACTTGTCCAGACATGTAAAAATGTTGTGGGACTATTGTGCAGTCAGTTAATAGTTTAACGTTAGCAAACTTTTTTTTGCAAACATTTCTTTGAATAACATGATCGTTAATATGAGCAGAAGATCTTCTTGTTCGCTTGGGCAGCAATGTTGCCACTGTAGCCGGTCCTACAATAATTCTCATACCCCTTTGTTTGAAGTGTGGTAAAAAGAAATCTTCATTTTTCTTTCTGCACCCGACCTCTACGGGAAGCAACTGTGTCCGCCAATAGATAATAGATCTGAATACTTCAGTCTTTTTCATTCATTTGCTTCACCAATTGCAGCCTCCCATGGTACAGTTAGTTCCACGATAAACAAGGACTTTTGTGAGGTTGACCCACAGTATTAGGTCTGGTCTGAGGTTAGAAATTATTTCAGATGGAAAGCTGAGCTTCTGGTCCAGATCAACCTGCATTTTCCAGTCTCGAGCAGAGTCCAGCAGAGTTGTTTCCATTTTTGCAGTTGGTTTCACTGGTAACTGTCCTGCTCTTACAAAGGCGGTTGCTTTCCGAGAATCCAGGCCTTAGAGGCGGGAGGGCATTGTTAGTAATTCTCCTTCCCTCCAGTATAATCGCCAGTTGTCTTAGAACCTGATTGTGCCTCCAGGTGTAACGTCCTTGGGAAAGACTGGTTTTGCAGCCGACAAGAATATGCCTTAATGTTGCTGGGGTTTGACAAAGATGACGTGATGGATCTTCTCCAAACCACTGGTTTAGGTTGCTGGGTGTGGGGAGAACATCATAGGTGGCTGTAATGATAAAGCGCAATCTGCTTCCTTCCATCTCCCAAACATCCTTCCAGGTGAGTTTACGATGTTCCAGATTTTCCCAATTTGTCCACTGCCCCTGTTTGGACTGCGAGACAGCCTTTATGCATCTCTCTGCCTCCTCTTGCTGCCGAACCTCAGATACTATCAGTTTTCTCCTCTGGACAGATGTTGCTTTTTTCCATATAGGTTGGCTTCCATATTGGTGCCCTCTTCCCTGCTGCACCTGTCCTATGTCCTAATGTCTCCGTGTCTGAGAGCAAACTTCGTTTGCTGTATGGCCTCAGTCGGGGTCCACATGCTCCCAGTTACCAATCTGGGAGCAGCTGCTTGTATTACAGCATCTTGAGATTCGGTCAGGGTCATGTGCAGTCTCACTCTGGTGC
The DNA here is from genome assembly GCA_012976165.1 of Labeo catla. NCBI lineage: Eukaryota > Metazoa > Chordata > Actinopteri > Cypriniformes > Cyprinidae > Labeo > Labeo catla. The sequence goes on along the minus strand of VONZ01003682.1, from coordinate 13,204 downwards.
ACTTCTTCAGTGAGGCTAGAGACAGGTAAGTCCCAGGGCACTTTTCCCATAGAGACCAATATTACTGAGACATTGCGGGAGTCCAAGCCACTTCTTGATATAAGAACTGACCGTTCTCTCCAGCTTCTCAATTTTGCTAATGGGGACCTCGTAGACTGTTAGAGGCCACATTAGATGAGGCAGCAAACCAAATTGCAAGCTTGCCAGGGAGCCAGGTGTTATTTATGCTTTCAAGGCCTTTAATGGTTTCATCCCTCAGTTGGTCTATCTGATCTGAATCATTGAGACTTGAATTGTACCATCGCCCTAAACTCTTGACTGGCATCTCCAACACCGTCGGAATGGGATTTCATCGATGTGGAATTTCTGGTCTATAAGTTTCCCTCTGACAATAGATATGCTTCTTGATTTACTGGGTTTTAGCTTCATACGTGCCCATGTTATGTTGTCCTGCGACTTTTCCAATAGACGTTTGGTACATGCAATGGTTGAGGTCAGGGTGGTCATGTCATCCATGTAGGCATGAACAGGAGGAAGACACTGTCCAGACTGCAGACGTTCTCCTCCTACCACCCACCTGGAACCTTGAATGATCAATTGCATTGCCATGGTAAAGGCTAGAGGGGAGATGGAACACCCTGCCTTTATTCCCACTTCCAATGATTGCCATGAACTCTGTGAACTCTCTGAACTCTGTTGTTATAAGGCAGAATTGCAGATTATTGAAGTAATCTGTAATGGTCATTGGCACCTGGAAGAATTCAAAGGCCATCCATAGGACAGAATGGGGGACGGATCCAAAAGCATTGGCCAAGTCTAGGAATAGAACATGCAACTCTCTTCCTTCCCTTTTTGCAGTCTGGATTTGATGCCATATCATGCTAGTATGTTCTAAGCATCCCCAGAAACCTGGTACACCAGCTTTCTGTATCGATGTATCAATCAAGTTGTTCTGTTTCAGGTAAGCAGTTAACCTTTGAGCAACAATGATAAAGAAGATCTTTCCTTCAACATTCAGGAGATTGATTTGTCGAAATTGATTGATGTTCGAGGCATCCTTTTCCTTTGGGATTAGTACTCCCCCTGCTCATCGCCATGTTTTTGGAATGATTTTTTTTCCACACCACTTTCATTTGCCTCCACAAGAACCGAAGGACCTGTGGAGCATTCTTGTACAGGCGGTATGGAACTCCGTTTGGTCCGGGAGCCGAAGCTGCCCTTGCCTTTCTCACAATTTTCTCAACCTCACACCACCTTGGAGGGCTGTCATCCAATTGATGTTCTGGCTGAGTAATGGGTGGCATATCTGGTCGTATCACCCTCTGTTTGTATCTCTGGTTGTCTGTGTGCGTTGCTTTCAGATGGTCCTCCAGCTCTTTCTTTGACACTTTAAGTGACCTACTCTTTTCTTTTGTAAAGAAAGCTTTCACAAATCTGAAGGGATCTTTGTAAAATGATGTTCTTGCACTCTCCTTCTTTTTGCTTTGGATTCTGATGTTTTCTGCTCTCCGCAGTCTTCCCAGACGATCATTTAGATCTGCTTGCCATCTCTCTCTTCTGGTGAGGATTTCTTTATATTATATTGACTGTTGTCCACTCTTTCTTGCTGCCAGACTTTGGCCACTTCACTTGAGGTCTGTAGCCTTGGATATTCTTCTCTGTAGTAAACTGCATCTGACTGAATTCCCGGTTCTCATTAGTTGCGCTCAAATTCCCCTCCTCAACCTCTGGGGTACTGATGCTCGGTGGACTATGGGTTGTGTCCTGCCACTGAGGTTCACTCGACTGATTTGATCTTTTCCTCGAAAGGTAAGTATCAATGCAAGGTCCCAGCCTCATCTCCTTCAAGCACTTCATCTGCTCTTGATGTATCTTTAGGCCTCTGGTAGATGTTACCTTGGACCAACCGCAGCTGCATGTTTGGAGTTCTTGTCTCACAGCTGTTGCTGCCGGTGCCATGCCGATTAACTGATTCGTCGTCATGTTCATGCCAGAGTCAATTACCGGATTGTCAATCAATGAGTCATCTTCCACCCCGCTCTCGCAGACTCAAGGGTTATTTTCCTTTTTTAAGTTTTCTGTAGCCATATCGGTGACTCCTACTCACTTAAGCAATGGAGCCTGCCGTCATGGATAGCTAGTCCATGACAGCCCCGTTGGAGTCTTTCCTCCTGTCAGCTGTCTTTCCATGCCGTCACATGGTCTTTCCCTAGTTGTCAACTGTACAGTAGTCATTGGATTTCTCCACCTTATCAGTTGAGGAGGACTGGATGTAGGACTTGATAGTACAATCCCTTAAAATCAGTTAGACAGTACATAGTGCATCTTCCTTCCAATAAATATCAATAGGCTAGGCTTTGTATTACTTTTGATATAAAACAGACTTTGATAAAGTCTCAGATTTCAAATTCTGTCAGTTTCCTTAGGTAAATACCATTTTGGCGCTCTTTAATGTGGCGTTGTAGCCTCTGAGTACTCGCCTGTGCATAATCAAACGCATAGGAAAACATTTGTGACAGTTTCATTTTTGTTCTGTATCCCGTGCTCTGCTGCCACACTGGAGTGCACTCGCCACCAACTGGACAGGGGTGGGAATTACAGCTACAATTAACAGTTAATCACCCTCAGTGTAATCTGTCAAATGGCAGACGGCCTTCCGATTTTTCTGTTACTGATAAAAAAAAATAAAATTCCATCATTGACGGAGAATGGATGCATTTAACCTGCAGTTACAAATGCATAAATAATGCTTTGTTTTAAACATAAAATGTTGAATACTGATATTTGAAATGATTCAAAAATGTGAAATGTGAAATTAAAACTGCCAGGTGGCAGTCAGCTGATTTATTCAAATGACTGATTCATTTAGGAAATGAAGCAGTTGACTGTTAAAGAGTGAGTCACTGAATCATTCATTTAACTGATTTCTTCCAAAAGCTGATTCATTCAGTAAGGAAACAGTCCTGTGTGTTGCTCAGAGATGGTGAACAGTGCTGTTGTCTTTGTTTGTAACTCTTTTCATTAGGCAAATTGAGCAAAAACAGACAATGTTGTGTTTAAAATCAGTCACTTAATGCTAACTTTAAACTTGTATAAAATCAATATTTGTTACCATGCTGATATCTGGAGAAAAAACAGCATTCTTTGTGTGATATAGATTTACTATATTAAATCATGCAAGTATAAAACACAGACATAAAAGGCATTGCCGCCTACAATTTAGAATGCCTTAAGTTTTGATGATTCTTAGGTTAAAGTAAGGGTAAGGGGATAGAAAATACAGTTTGTACAGTAGAAAAACCATTATGGGCACCTTGTTGGGACATTTTGGTCTCCATTAAAAAAAAAATCATATGGAATGATCATAAATCATACAGACTGATCTTTTTGGAAAATGTAAAAATTGGGTTTAGGGGTATGGTAAGAGGTTAGAAATGTTTTGGTTACATAACCCATGTTAGAAGGAAACAGAGACGTTACATAAATACTGATGTATGGAGTCTCACTTGGGAGCCCAGTCACGTTTATGTAAGAATTGGCTAATGAACATTGACGAGTGGAACTTACATGTCCAGCTATTCTCCCTTTGTTCTGCACTGTTAAGTCTGACTGGCTTAGATTTCTGGAGGAACTCTAGCCGAGGTTCAGCGACTGGGGAACTTTTTAGAAGAGCAGATAAGGTCCATCCCCTCATAGAGGCGCATGGCAGCACAAGTGAGACACAGAGCCGGTTCTCCTGCCTGTTACCTGTTTGTATCCAACACATGGGCAGAATTTTTTTTTTTTTTTAAATTATACGATTCCTTACAGTGAGAGTGGTAGGGAATGCATTATAAACCTATAATCATAAAACACATCTGAGTCAACTAGTCAAGATATTTGCATTTACTTGTGCATTTAACACTCATGTGTGTTGAAATCAAACTTATCAATAGCAGGAAAGAGGAACCCGTTTCATACACTCATAGACACGCCTGTTTTACACACGTCATTCAAACACAGAACCAGGAAACAGGAATCACATAAGTTCAGGGACAGAGAAACTGAAGTGTAGTTGAGCTGTTGTGTGTTTGTGTCTCTGTATTCATGCAGTAAAATGGCAGAAGCCAGAATATCTCAGGATGAGTTCATGTGTTCAGTGTGTCTGGATCTCCTGAAGGATCCAGTGGCCATTCCCTGTGGACACAGTTACTGTAAGATCTGTATTACAGGCTGCTGGGAACAGGAGGATGAGTTGAGAGGCTACAGCTGCCCTCAGTGCAGACACATCTTCAGACCAAGACCTGCTTTAGCTAGAAACACCATGCTGACTGGAATGGTGGAGAAACTGAAGAAGACCAAACTTCCTGCTGACTGTTACGCTGGAGCTGGAGATGTGCAGTGTGACGCCTGTACTGGAAGAAAATACAAAGCTGTCAAGTCCTGTCTGATGTGTCTGGAGTCTTACTGTCAGAATCACCTTGATCAACATGAGAGTTTCTTTAAAGGAAAGAGACACAATTTGACTGATGGCCCTAGACAACTGCAGAAGATGATCTGCCAGAAACACGAGAAGATCCTTGAGGTTTTCTGTCGCACTGATCAGAAATATATATGTATGCTGTGTATGGTGGATGAACACAAAAGACACGACACTGTATCAGCTGCAGCACAGAGAACAGAGAAACAGGTATTTAAAAATAGACACTGATGAAATATTTCACTTTACATCTGTGTTACTGTTACTTATGATACTTACACATAATCACTTTATCTTTATGATAATTCATGTATGATCATTGTAACCGCTCATCTCTTCTGGAGTTTGAACTTACGGCAATTGTTTATCAGTTGAGATAAGTAATCTTTAATCTGCCTCACGCTGCATTTACTGGATTCATCTGTTCACATGATGATTTAGTGTCAGTAGTTTTCTCTGACTTTCACTATCATCTGTTTGTCCTGCAGAAGCAGCTGAAGGAGACGCAGAAGACGTTCCAGCAGAGAATCCAGCAGAGAGAGAAAGATCTTCAGCAGCTGAGAGAGGCTGTGGTGTCTCATAAGGTGAGTCTGGAGAAGAAGAGAAGTTTGTCTCAGTCTCAGTTCAGACTCTCTTGTCTCTTTCAGTCCCACTGAAGCCTGAATCACTGTGTGTCCTAACAGCGCTCTGCCCAGACAGAAGTGGAGGACAGTAAGAGGTTCTTTACTGAGCTCATCCGCTCCATTGAGAGAAGCCGCTCTGAGCTGATACGGCTGATCAGAGATCAGGAAAAGCGAGCGGTGAGTCGAGCTGAAGGACGACTGGAGCGACTGGAGCAGGAGATCAATGATCTGAGGAGGAGAGACGCTGAGCTGGAGCAGCTTTCACACACACAGGATCACATCCAGTTCCTGCAGGTAACACAGATCTAGAAGAACACCATCATAGTGGACTTGAGACACATCCTGCTGTGACAGGAGACTCACAGAGAAACATTTCATGGTAACACTTTATAATAACAAGAGTTAGTCAAGTGAATAAACGTGTAAACCCTTTCTCTCATCAGCACAGACTTGTGTTCTGTGTGGAGTGTGTGGGATCTAGTGATAATGTGAACCAGTTTTACCCTCCACTGAAGATCAAATCAGGTCCACAGCGCTAAAATACTCCATGTGTTTACCGTCTTTACCCTCACCAGTCAGCCCTTACATTGCAGTACACACAACAAACATTCAAAACCTGTTGTGTAAACACATGAATAAATCATTTACAAATCTTTCTGCATCCCCTAATCTAAAGTGTAAACTACTCATCAGTTGTAAATGTTTTACAAATCTGCCGGTTACAGGTGTGTGTGTATACACACTGGAGAGAAAGATCTACAAATGATGTGTAAAACATTTACAACTGATGAATTGTTTACACTTTAGATTAGGGGATGCAGAAAGATTTGTAAATGATTTATTCATGATGTGATCTTCAATGGAGGGTAAACATTTCAATGATTGGCATTACAATTATTTGTATTAATTACTAGTTAAATATATTAACTAGTAACTTGTTAACCATTGACTGAGGATCTGTTTGATTATGTCATGATATTCTGTTTTTTAAATATAACTTACGACAGATTCGTAAATCATTAGCATATTACGTAATCATTTGTGAACGTATAGTGATGTTTTGTAAATTATTAGTTCATCATCTAATCACTTGTAAATGATTTATAACTAAATCTACAAAGCATAGATAAAAATAGTAACATATCACTTATTAATCGTTTATGAATGCATTGTCATGTTTTGTAAATGATTAGTTAATTATTAACTAATTACTTGTAAATGAATTAACAAAGCATACACATTGTTAGCATATCACTTAGTAATCTTTCAGAAATGTTTTGTAAATAATTATTTCATCATTAACTAGTTGCTTATAAATTACTTACAATTGAACGTTATTATAAAGTGTTACCCATTTCATCAGTGTCTTATTATATAATCATAAGTCAGATTCTTATCTGATTTAGACTCCTTCACTAACACCTCGGCCACAAATCACCTTCTGTGTCCGGGAATCCCTCTAATCGCTGGTGTGAGTAAAGCCATATTCCAAATACTTTTTGTTATCATTCTCAATTGGACACTTTTTATAGTCAGCACCAATTAAAAACTGCTCTATGTCTAATCCGCTATGATGACTATAAACCACATATATACACGACTAAGCCCATGTGAGTACTTCTAATCAGCAATTAATTTGATACATCATGTCGCCAGTAGGAGGTGCTATTAGGGGACCATTTTATACACATTCAGAATAAAAGTTTTCCTTCTTCCAATGTCTTAACGAATGTTTTATCATCCAAACTATTTCCTAGAAAGTTCACATATAGTGTAAGTGTCAAATACTAGAATCTGTAGCTCTAATGTGATATAATGAATATGAGAAGAATGAAGCTGATGCTGTGAAAGTGCTGGATTGAGTTACTAAAGATCAGTCAAGTCAAATCTGATGTTGGTGCAGGTTATTGGGTGAAGTGTGGAGCTGATGAGATTTGATTTCTGTTTTCTGTAGAGTTTCCAGTCTCTCTCAGCACCTCCTGAATCTACAGACAGAAATGATGATCTCTTCAGTTCTGTCTTCTTATTTGACGGTCTGAGAAAATCTGTCCATCAGCTGAGAGACAAACTGGAGGATTTCTGCAAAGAGGAGCTCAAGAAGATCTCAGACAAAGGTAAAGTCCTGGAGATTCATCTGCTCTCAGAAACGAGTCCATCATCATCTCATATCATGGAGAACATCATATTAGAAATGTGTTAGGAATGGATGCAGGATCATGAGAATCACACTGTTCATGTCTGAGTTTGAGTTTATTTGACAATAAAAGTAGCAATACACTGTTACAACTTTCTTATCATGGATAAACACCATAAAGTTGCATTAACGTATTTCCATTGTGGTTGTTGCTTTAAAAGAAAGAAGAAAAGGTCTGATCTCCACAGTCAGATTCAGCGACATTGATCTCTGGACGAGGAACGACTTCCTACAATGTAAGTCAGTAAGAGAGTGTGTTCATGTTCTTCCTGTAGAAGAGTTTTATAACTGATGATGTAAATCAAATCAAATCAAATCACCTTTATTTATATACCGCCTTTAACAATATAGAATTGTGACAAGGTGGCTGTACAGTATTAAATAGGAAATAGTACATCAACAATGCCAAGGGCAACAGTAAACACTCAATTTTCAGGTAAAGTTAGTTAATCAAATACAATAAAATAAAATACAATATTGTGTGAAGATAAAGTGATGATTTGCACAGGATATCTGCTCATCTGTACTGACACACTGATGATACACTGAACATGAAGAGTTCAGCTACATGAAAACATCAAACAGATTCATAATTCCTGATTCTGATGTGTTTTATCTCCATCAGATTCCCATCAGCTCACTCCGGATCTGAACACACTGAATAAACTCCTCTGTCTGTCTGAGAACAACAGAGTGATTGCTGCCACTTACACAGATCAGTCGTATCCTGATCATCAAGACAGATTTGATGAGTGGTATCAGGTGTTGTGTAGAGAGAGTGTGTGTGGACGCTGTTACTGGGAGATTGATTGGAGTGGAGATTTTGGTGTGTGTATATCAGTGTCGTATAAGAGCATCAGCAGGAAGGGATCGGGTTATGAGTGTGGGTTTGGATTTAATGATCAGTCCTGGAGTTTGTACTGCTCTCCCTCCAGATACTCAATCAGACACAATAACATAGAAACTGATCTCCCTGTAGAGTCCATCAGCAGTAGAATAGGAGTGTTTGTGGATCACAGTGCAGGAACTCTGTCCTTCTACAGCGTCTCTGACACAATGAGCCTCATCCACACAGAACAAACCACATTCACTCAGCCGCTCTATCCTGGGTTTTGGGTTTATTCAGGATCATCAGTGAAACTGTGTTGTAGGGTTGGGCAATACTACAATTTGTTAATGCGACGCAATACCAGTACCGATACCGATACTTTTTGTTAAAATTGTAATGATATCGATACCGATACCACTTATTATTTTAAATGTGAATGTGATTTTTCAAAATAATGTTAATTTTTAGAAAAAAAGATCATTATATGTAAAGGCAAATTACATACACATACTGGCCATTAATAACAAATTCATTAGAAAAGCAAATTTGACAGCAAATAACTTTAAACAATGTTTAAACATTTCTTATCTTCTTACAAAAATATTGATAAAACAAAACAAATAAACTCTGCATATTTTCACATATTTCTTCATTGTTGAGCTGGATGAAAATTCAAAATTCTATTGTACTATCCACATATTTTACATTAAAAAAATTGATTAAATAACACAACGTACATTTTAATAAAATAAACTAAAATACCAACAACAAACTATGCATACTTTTACTTGTTTCTTAATTTTACTTCAAATCTTTTTATTGGTCTTTTGTGGGACAATACAGATTGAATAATGATAACAAGGTGATCGATAAGATATGGTCCATTATAAATCCCTTCTACAATCCCCTCATTCATAATAACACAGATGGAAAAGAAAAAAATTAATAATAATAAGTAGTGCTTCCACTTAAGAAGGATAGCTCGTCCGGCCAAGATCGTGGTAAAAGCAATAACCTTGCTATCTCTGGCTGTCAAATCAGATCTAATGGATACTCCAAAGAGAGCTAACAAGGGATCAGGGTCTATATTAGTGTTGAGAGCTGTACTGAATGTATCAAATACACCTGACCAAAAAGTTGCCAGCTGTGGGCACGTCCAAAACATAGGCAGGTGATCAGCAGGTGAATGCTTGCAACTGTTACAGGCAGAGCTCCTGTCTGGGAAAAATGAGGCATCTGGGCATTAGTTAAGTGAGCTCTGAATAGTATTTTACACTGCATCAAGCCATGCCTAGCACATAAGGAAGAAGAGTGAACCTGGGTTAAGATGTTATGCCATAGATCCTCTGTAATATTAACTTAATTATTTAAGATAGGCATTTGAATAGAACCTCTATGTAAACCATAATGTTTCCTAAATTGCACCCAGATTTTAAGGGTACTGGTGACTACTGGATTATTTGAGACTTTACTTAAAACTAAGGGAAGTTGAGAACAGACAATAGAATAAAGAGAACTTTTTGTCGAAGAAGTTTCAGTAAGTTTCAGAGAAGCTATCCCTGTTCCAAAAAAGAAGCTTATGAATATTGCAGGCCCAATAGTATTGCTGGAAATTGGGGAGTGCATGAATTTGCACTTTCTTTAGCTTGTCCGATGCTTTGGTGCTATGGTGGAAGAACCGAACAATAGCACCACATTTCTCAAGGATGGACTCCAAATTTGTCTTTGGACTCCTTGTCTCCAAAGGAGTCTTTCACAACCAAGTTGAGGGTGTTTGAAAAGCACGGAATGTGTTTCCACTGGGTTTTCCGTACTGCTGAAACCATATTAGCTCATGGATCATCAGATATTTTTGTGAGGAGCTCAGATATATTTTGTGCTGTGTGCTGTACAGTAGAGGGTGACACGGGAGTGGATTTTCAAACCTCTCCCGTCCCACTCCCACAAAAAAAATCCCATCCCATCCCAATCCCACGAAAAAACTGGGAGAAAATCCCGTCCCATCCCAATCCCGGAAGAATGACTCCCATTCCCTCCCACTCCTGTATTATGTTTTTTTTGGCCGGAATCTGCCAGTTACAGTAAAGAATACAGTACAGAACACAGTATGCCCGTAACTTTTTTTTTACATTAGTTGAATAAAAATGCAAAATGTAGTTTTTTTTTTTTTATTGAACCTAAAGCCATCTTAAACAAATGCACAGTGTGCATTGCACACACATTAAATTTCATGTAAATCATTCATGCAAACACACGTTTCCTGTTTGAATTGGTCCATTTGAAAGTAGACATTTCACTCTATAGATATATTTTTCATGTCTCTAAAGCAAGTATACACGGAGTTTCGAAGTGACGCGCTCAAGTTCACAGAGACAGACGGCAGAAAGCTCGTCCTTTTTGCTTTAATTAGTTTACAAAAGCGCAACGTTTCCTTGTTTTTCTGAGTGCACACAAATAAACGTTGACTCATTACAGATTCGAAAAATGCCTATCACTCTTATCTGTATGACCAAAAATGACGGTATTTTAAGAGCAAGTGACCGCACCGGCGCCTCTGTCATGGAGTACCGCGCTACTATTCGGCTTCCACACTCGCACTGACACTTCAATAGCGCACATTTTTCTAGGTTAACATTAGATTGAGAGGCCATGTAAAGTTGCTACTACATACATCTTTCAGATGAAAAGCCATATGGTCGATGGTGAGCATTTGGATGTCCTGCTGTATTACCATTCGTTAACGATCTGTCCGTCATGAACTCACTTGCTTAGCCACACCAAAGCATACAGAAGGAGAGAATAAAGAGACAGGTCAACTAGAATTACGTTAAAAATTACAATATATCGTTTATAGTTTATTTATATAAAAGATATATTTGTGTATAAATTTGGGTTTCATAGCGTTACGATTCCCGGTCCCGCCCACTCCCGCTGACATTTTTTCCTATCCCGTCCCAGTCCCGTGATTATTAGTGATTTTGTTTCCCATCCCGCGGGATTCCCGATAAAATGTCAGCCTCTACTGTACAGCTACATGGACTGTCTCAAGAGTGCAAGCCTGCATCTGCCAATTGTGGTCAATGAAATGTCCTGCTACAGTCAAATAGGCTTCGGTTGTTCTTGATGTCCACATGTCACTTGTTAAAACCACACTGCTTGCAGAATCTACGGAGTCCTTCAGTGTGGTTTTGACTTGCTCGAAGAGCTTTGGAATTTCACTAGACATCAAGGATTGGTAACACTTTAGAATACGGTTCCGTCATTAATGAATAACTGCACAGGAAGAAATTACTAATGCACTATTAACATTCTAGTAACTACTATTATTTAACAAGAAACTCTGATTAACGAATCAGTAAGTCATAGCACTCAGTTGAACGTGATAGTTCACTATTAGCTAATCAGTAACTACTGATAACTACTATCTCCTAGAGAACTACTAAGAACTACTATATACAGGTTCATAGTTAATGTGAATAATGCAAAATGTATAATTAATTCTAAAGTGAAGATCATGGTAACCCACTAGTCATGACTAAAGGCATTAAAAACTATAGAGGTTTTTGTAAGGTTATGGATAGTCATACTTCCGATGGCTTTAGTAACACTTTAGTCGTTACCATGACCTTCAGTTTAGAATACGGATCCAAATTATTAGTAATTCCTTCTGAAGTATGTAGTAACACTTGAGTCATTTCTATCCAAAACCTTACATATACCTCAATAGCTTACAATGATTTCAGTCATTACTAGAGAGTTATCATGATCTTCACTTTAAAATACGGATCCAAAAAAATAGTAATTCCTTCTGAAGTATTTGGTATTACTAGTGGGTTACCATGATCTTTACTTCAGAATTAATCATACATTTTGCATCATTCACATTAATTATAAGGATGTACATAGTAGTTCTTAGTAGTTCTTTGGGAGATATGGAAAAATAGTAGTTACTGATTAGCTAATAGTGCACTACTACATTCAACTGAGCACTATTACTTACTGATTCGTTAATTAGAATTTCTTGTTAGTCAATAGTAGTTACTAGAATGTTACTAGCGTGCGTTAGTCATTTGTTTCTGTGTAGTTATTCACTAATAACTAAGAACTGTACTCTAAAGTGTTACCCAAGGATTTCCTGCCCGGGACATTATATCAGGGATCAACCACCTTTATGAAATGACGGAAACCTGCATCCTCAACCACTGAAACTGGTTGCAAGTCAGTAACAATTATCTTGGCTTGGCTCCTTGTGATGTCTCTGGCTCTTTGGGAATTATCTGAAAAGGATAAAGGTTTTCCATTACACACACAGTATATATACATATTCACACATATTGGTATTCCTAACATTAAGGGGACATTCCATACACATTATTATTTTATTCTGTACAAACTGTATATTATATTGAAGGTTAAAAATTCATTGGTATTATTAAGTTGGCTTGGGAAAGCCAACTTACTGAAATCCTATTTAAACTTCTTCTTCTTCTTCTTCTTCTTCTACTTCTTCTTATTTTTCTGACCGCAAATATTTTGGACACTAACTCCTCCTAGACCGTTCAAGCTACATACTCCAAACTCGGGTCAGATCTTCATACTGTTCTGACTTAGTGTGCTATATCTTTTCAGACTGGTTTGAGTTACGGTTTTCTTAAAAATTAATATTAAAAATCATAAAAAATCCTATAGACTTTCATTGACCAAAAGTCCATGTCTGTTTGAACTATGTTTAATGTAAACTGCTAGAAGCCATTGATACTCAATTAAGCTTTAAGATATCTATGTTCTTTCTAACTAATAACTAATCTATCTATCTATCTATCTATATATCTAACTATCTATCTAACTATCTATCTATCTTCAAACCTTATCTATCTATCTATCTATCTATCTATCTTCAAACCTTTATCTATCTATCTATCTATCTTCAAACCTTATCTATCTATCTATCTGTCTGTCTATCATTTAACCATTACTATCTATCTATTTATCTATCTATGGCTAGCAACCAGAATCATGCTATCAACTTTGCTAATCATGTTAGAAACATGCTAGCGACTTGCTAATCATGCTAGAAACATGCTAGAGACTTGCTAATC
>VONZ01003681.1:0-17945 GCA_012976165.1 Labeo catla | reverse complement strand
GGTACTGCATGACAGAGGCGCCGGTGCGGTCACTTACTCTTAAAATGCCGTCATTTTTGGTCATACAGATAAGAGTGATAGGCATCTTTCGAATTTGTAAAGACTCAGAAAAACAAGGAAACGTTGCGCTTTTGTAAACAAATTAAAGCAAAAAGGACGAGCTTTCTGCCGCCTGTCTCTGTGAACTTGAGCGCGTCACTTCGAAACTCCGTGTATACTTGCTTTAGAGACATGAAAAATATATCTATAGAGTGAAATGTCTACTTTCAAATGGACCAATTAAAATAGGAAACGTGTGTTTGCATGAATGATTTACATTAAATTTAATGTGTGTGCAATGCACACTGTGTATTTGTTTAAGATGGCTTTCAGTTCAATAATAATAATAATAATAATAAACAAAATTTTGCATTTTTATTCAACTAATGTAAAAAAAAAGTTACGGGCATACTGTGATCTGTACTGTATTCTTTACTGTAACTGGCAGATTCTAGCCAAAAAAAAAAACATAATACGGGAGTGGGAGGGAATGGGAGTCATTCTTCCGGGATTGGGACGGGACGGGATTTTTTCCCAGTTTTTTCGTGGGATTGGGATGGGATGGGATTTTTTTTTGTGGGAGTGGGACGGGAGAGATTTGAAAATCCACTCCCGTGTCACCCTCTAGTCTGGGGGTAAAATACACGTTTTTGGCGGGGTTCCTCTTATACGCACCAAACATTATAATGGTCTTGTATTATAAAACATACATTACATATATGATATAAATATCAGTAATATAAAAGTAACATTAATAATGTACTTATAAATGCTAATATGTATTCAAATTTGTACCCAAAACAATCGCGTTTTGGACGGGGTAACCTGGTAAAAATCGCGTTCTGGTCATTAAATACACTTTTTTTTGCCGGGGTTCCTCTGTTAAAATTCGCATTCACGTTATTTGGGTTGGTTCAATCTGCGGACATGAAAAACAACCCGCGGCGACAGTGTTAAAGTAGCCCAATTCCGCGGGAAAATCGCGGACTTGGCAACACACAGCCAGGTTCAGTGATGTCACAGTGACTCGCGTTCTAAAGATTCGCGCCTTCAGTCTCATGTATCAGCTGAATTCTTTGTCAAACTCAGTGTGTCTGGAACTGCAGGATGGAAAGGTAAGTTCAATACCGACGGTCGAGTGAAGTTTCTTCTTGAAGCTTCATTCGGCGAATCTGTGTTTAGGACTTTGCGGGTTGCGTACGCTAAACGCAATGAAAACTAATGGGAGAATCCTCTCTTTCCTTTCTTTCGCCGGTGTTACTGCAGTGTGTTTGGCTGCTTTTATTCTAAACAATGACACACTGCCTCAGTTTTCACGATTTCCTGACACAACACGGATGAGATGGGTGGGATGAATTAAGGTCCTTCTAAAATATTACGCGGGAGCACGTTCGCGTGGAGTATGCGTTTCGAAACTGAGGATGTTTACGCCTACATCTCATATCACCCGCTGAAATGTTCCTATCAATATATGTCTCTTCCAAATGTGCATTCTGAATAATAAATAAATTTAACCTGCTGCAGTCAATTTCGTCTTCTCATTAACAATGTTTTTCTCATCATATTTTATACTTGTTTACATTAAAATACATTTTAAATAAACACCCTTACTAAATTAACCATGGATTTACTATAGTAAATGTAGTAACCATGTTATATTTTTATTTTTTCTGCGGACTGATTTCCAAATGTATTGCCATAGTTTTACTACACATACCATGGTTCATTTTCGTAAGAGCGGTATTAAAATTGATGAATGAATGCGCGGGCGTTGCCTTAAAGAAATAACAAGGTTGAACATTTTAGCTAATTTATCTAGACAGTATAACGCGTTGACAGCGTGATTTGAGTATTATTTAAGAATTTTGGCATAAACGTGAATTACTTACAGTGAAATGACTCTGAATGAAAAATGACAGAATAAAGACTGAAATTTAATACAAATAAATAAATAAATATGTTGATTCTGATTTTATTAATCAGGTCTCACACACACTGCACGCACTGACGCAGTGTGGTGAAATCACGCATGTTTACGAGCCATGGGTTTCTCAGATCGGTACGTTGGATTAACCTACAAGTTCCGTTGCGTTTGGAAAATTCTGTGCACAGTAATCATCAGAATATTTCTTCGCCTGTCTCTGAAAATGTCCGGATTTTGAAATCAACCTGCAGATGCTCATTTTAACAGGCTTTTATTCAACTAGTGATTACAGCATATTGAATAATATATACATAACCGGAAGAATCGATACACTGCTTTGACAAGCGCTTCCGGTGTTCAATTCCGGTGCGATAAAGGTCCTGAACCAGTTGCTGCGCAAAATGATTCACTGTGTCGAAGCGCTCGAAACACCACACGTTTGTGACGCCTGATGGTCACAAGAACTTAGGCTAAAACATGCATTAAAACAGCTTTTACTAACTCACTGCAAACGTTTTATTTAAAGTATAATACATGAAATACAATAAAAATAAAAAAGAACCTTTAAATAATAAGTATATGTGTTTTTTAAGAATATTTGATATATTTATCATATCTGTGAGGTAAGTTTTCGCTGAGTTTCTATTCATTTTTGTGAAGCGCTTGTTGAGACGACATCATGTTTGTTTTCTTTATTTTCTTTAGTTTATAAATTGAAGCACCGTTAACGTTTTGTTGATATAAAATTTATAGTTCCGAATGATGTATTATGATGTATTACTCCTTTATGAGCAAACAAGACGGAATATTTTCAGTGGTTTCCACTGAAAAAATGCCAGTGATTGCGCTGGCGCCTCCATGTCCTGCAAAGCGCGCCTCAGCTTCCCCTCTCAGCACAAATGAGATGCGCCTAATAGCACGCATAGGTTTAAAGATTATAACATTGTTTTATACTTTGACTTTTAAATCTATTGATTTTATTTTAGGCAAGTCGTGATGATTTGAGAAGGTAAAATTGATCAAACAGACTATGACAGACTTGCATTTAACGAACAAAAAATGATTTAAACGTTTTTCTAAATTAACTTAATAAAAAACGAAAAGAAAATTTAATCACGTTGCCATTACATAAAAATTGAACCATTTTAATAGCTGAAACAGTAGTATAAGCTATTTTGTGAGAAGAGGGGAAAAAAGACGGGCTCGGAAAAGCTGTCGGAGAAGGGTCGCGCTGTTCAAGCAGGTGCGCGCTGCGCGTATCACGCTGAAACCATCTTAACGCGCGCATGTGCTAAAATTAATTCTGCCTTGCTGTCCCTGAACAGTTACATGTGTTTTTAAACCACAATGCTTGTCCACTGTTTCCACAACTTCCACTCCATCATCAGCTTTACTAAAATAACCTAGCTGGGGATTTGACTAACTCATCCCCCCTTATAATGGTGTTTTTTGTTTGTTTGTTTTTTTTTTTTAAAGTAAAAAAATACTTACTGAAGATTGTTCTATTGCATAGGCTATTTCCAGATTATAGACATACTAGTTTAGCTGTTTCAGCACGGCGCGACAACTGTCGCGTCCCGTTTAGACTCGGTGTGAGAGACTAAAACACCCAGCTAACAATTTTTGGTTCCCAGAACGTTCTGGGAACGTTAGGTTTTGGTTCCCAGAACGTTCCCAAGAACGTTCCCTATTGGTTAGCCAGGAAAGTTTTCTTAACGTAAATAGAACGTTCCCTGTAGGAACGTTCTGAGAAGAAGTTCTGGGAACGTTCCCTGTAGGTTGTAAAAAATGCAATCTAAAAATAACCTACAGGGAACGTTCCGGGAACGTTCTCTGTAGGTTCTAAAAATAAAACCTAAAAATTACCTGCAGGGAACGTGCTGGGAAGGTTCTTTTTAGGTTATAAAATTAAACCAAAAAATAAAATAAAAAAAATTAAAAAGAGAACCTACAGGGAACGTTCCTAGAACGTTCTCATTTGGTTCCCAAAAAAAATAACCAAACGGGAATTATAGGGGAACGTTCTGTGTTTGCTGGGCAGGCCCGTCTACTGGAGCACACATTGAATTGGGACATTTTGCAGACAAAAGTGGTTCAGTTTTTTTCTGACTTCATTTGATATCCACCGTATTCTTCAACGCGGAAGTAAGCCTTTATGGGCGAGACTTCAGTCACAATTTGGTCAGTTACCCGGATGCGCAATACTCGGATATAAACAACATGATGGATTACAGGCTTAATGTACTACTGAATACGTTGTTCTACTATTTTATGCTGTCTAAACCACGGAAATGACATGTGAAAGCTGCTAAATCATATAGAGAAGGACTTAAGGGCGCAATATTAAAAAAAAAATAAAAAAATAAAATAAAGTTAACCGGTGGTAAAGATGCATACCAGCAGTATTAATTAAGATTAAGATATTAATTAAGATACTAGCCTAATATTTCACCTACCTGACAGGAAATGATGAGAACAAACATGAATGTGGTCAAGATTCTTACGCTGGAAATCCTGGTTCAGTTTGGTCAACCACAAACGCCTTTTGTTCCTCAGATAGTATTTTGTACTCTTCTCCTTGATTTGTTTTAACTTGTGGCAGTCTGTAGTACACAGTTTTTTTTTCCTCGTTCTGACCGATTAGTACAGCCCAAAACATGACAATAATTGAACATTTTCAGCAGAAATAATCAGCAAAATATGCAAGTTTTGTTCGGTTCAGTGGCATTGTTTAGGTTTAGTGCTGCCAATATGACTGACGACGCATCGTGAAAACACTCTATAGGGAAATAATTAGAAGAATAACAGTGTGCATAAAATTGTTAAACTGTTTGCAATACAAACCAGTGTGTTCGTAATTAAAGGGGTCATCGGATGCCCATTTTCCACAAGTTGATATGTTAGTTAATTAAAAACCACTGCATGGATTTTTATCATTATAGGATAGATTTGTACATACACTGCCAACACACATTAATGTTCAAACAACATGTAAAAGTGAACTTAGCATCTGATGACACCTTTAAGATAATACATTAAAATAGCATGGTAAGACACACCAATTGCAATATTGCAAGCTGTTTTGTACAGCTAAAAAAAAAAAAAAATAGCTGGATACGGATAAAAGCAGAAACTAGACTCATAAAATTTACAAAATGGCCATGCCCGCTCTTACAGGAAAAATAAAGTGGATACTGATTAATTTCCAGCGATAATTACCTTTAAAACCCATTTGAACACCTCATGAAAAACAATCACAATGCAATTCAGAGATTTTATTACAAAAACCACTTAAAAAGACATCGACATAGCAAGGTAGAAGAAAACTGATCTTAGGCTAGTGCAATTATATACGAATTATCAGTAAGCAAATTATATTTTACAAAAATAAAATAAATAAATAAAAAATCATCATATCAGCCTACAGTTAAGCTTTACAAGGGCTCTGAATCTGATTTCTGCATGGTTTAACATTAAATCCATTCATCTTCAGATCTGTTCTTCAGAAACATTAATAATAGGACACTTTTATTACCTAAACTTTACAATACCTCAGCTCCATTTTAAATACGATTCAATACAGAAAAAAAATACATCAGTATGTAAGGCATCAAGCAGAACACTGAATCAGTGGAATACAGTGCCAGAGTGTCCGAGAACCAACGAAAACAGTCCAAAATAAAGACCCATTGGAAATGAATGTTCAAAAAGCAACTCGGTCTAAATTAATTATTTTGAGCTCCATAAAATGGATTCAAGTCGTCACTAAAGTTTCGTTGCGTGACGTGCGGGTGTCATGATGTCATCACGTGCATACTCGCCCAGTTTATTTCCTGTGTATGCAGAGAGCTCATCTGTGCTCCCAATACCGTTGTTGATCTCTGAGGGATGAAACGAACATAAAACTTATTAGCCAGAGGTTCACAGGGCAGATTTGTCCAATAGGGGGCAATACTGGAGGTCTATTTTTAGAGGAATGAACATTCACGGAGCCTACAACAACACTTTTGTGCCACATCTTCCTCTGCATATTGAGTGATGTCAGTGCTGGTAATAAGACTGGACTGTTGACCACTGATTGTGTAAGTATACAGACTGAGAGACAGACTGTCATGTGACAGTTTATACAACCGCAATCACTTGTTTCTGAATCACTGGCTATATGAACCATCTTAACATTATTTTTCAACATTTTGGTTGATTTCAATCATATAAATGTTTCACTGGAGCTGTAATAACTCTTATTAATAACGCTGAATGGGAAAAAAAAAAAAAATTATATATATATATATATATATATATATATATATGTGTGTGTGTGTGTGTGTGTGTGTGTGTGTGTGTATATATAGTGTGTGTGTAAATGTATATATATAAATAAATAAATAAATAAATAAATAAATATGTATAATAAATATAAATTTATTATTATTTTTATTATTATTTAGAAATATCCAATTTGCAAGGATGCTTTAAATTGATCAAAAGGAATGATAAAGGCATTTTTAATGTTACAAAAGATTTCTATTTCAGATAATTGCTGTTCTTCTTAACTTTCTATTCAAAAAAACCTGAAACAAAATCAGCTGTTTTCAACATAATAATAATAATAATAATAATAATAATAATAATAATAATGTTTTTGAGCAGCAAATCAGAATATTAGAATAATTTCTGAAGGATCATGTGAATGGAGTAATGATGCTAAAAATTCAGATTTGAAATCACAGGAATAAATTACATTATAAAATATTCGAATAGAAAACAGTTATTTTAAATAGTAAAAATGTTTCAAAATTTTACCGTTTTTGCTGTACTTTGGATCAAATAAATGCAGGCTTGGTGAACAAAAGAGACTTACTAACTAATTAAAAATCTTACTGTTCAAAAACTTTTGACTAATAGCGTATAACATTTCTGTAAAAATCACAAAAAACTGTTCTTGATACCTGATGCATTAACTAATGTTTAACCTCATTGTAAAGTGTTACCATATGCAGGTATGAATACAGATACTGAAGGTGCATTATGACTGCCACCAGGTGGCGATGTTCAACAGCCATTTGCAGAGGTCACAGAGAATTAATTTGTTCCGTGGCTGTATTAACCAGGCTTTATCTCCACACAGCTGTGTGCTCGTGAGTCTCACCTGAGAAGATCAGTTTCTCCTTCATGAGGTTGACGTCACGACTTGGCCGATATACTACAGTGCTTAGCATGATCTCCTCAGGGTTGTAGCTGCGCATACCACTCATCTTCCACCTGAGGAAAAAACATGACAACACACAGTCAACAAAACACACTTCTGAGGCTTTGAAAGTGCCACAAAGTTCTGGATCTTGAAATATTTGATGAGATAAAGTGACTGAGAACACTTAAAAGGATTAAAGAGCAGCACTTAAGTAAAAGCACTAAGAACGATAATTACTGGAACGAAAAATACAAACAGCATGAGAGACAGAACAAATCAAGACCCTAAAATACTCATCCTCATTACCTGATCAGGTGATAGCTGAGCAATTTCAGCGTGCAGCGGAGGACAGGAGCATGCAAAGAGCAGAGGACAGAGAGAAAATCGAAAGTAGGGATTGTCAAGAAGAAAAGAGCAGAGCCATCAGTTGAAAAGCGCCCGGCCGCCCAGCAGAGATATAGCAAGCGCGCTAACTACAAAACAACCTAACCTTAACGCCAAGGACTGCTTTTGTGCAAATGTGTGTGAGCACAGAAATAGTCATATTGAAGATTAAAGCCACTACTGACACAGCAAAATAGCTTCCAGTACTAAAAAGCATTAAGAAACAACTTGAAGGACATAAAAGAGATGCACTTACTTCTGAAAAATGAAGATGCCGATGACAATCGCCACAGATATTAAATCTGAGGTGATCCATATCAGGCTATATTCTTCCGCACTCTACAAAACATGTTAAAGCAGCATTTAGCCATTAGATATCAATATAAAAAAAAGCTAATTAGGAGAAAAAACAAGCAGAATCCTAATAAAATAAAATCGCAATATATATAAAACTGTACACTACTAGTCATAAGTTTTTGAACTGTAAGATTTTGAAATGTTTTTTACAGAAGTGTCTTCTGTTCACCAAGCCTGCATTTATTTGATCCAAAGTACAGCAAAAACAGTAAAATTCTGAAATATTTTTATTATTTAAAATAACTGTTTTCTATTTGAATATATTTTAAAATGTAATTCGTTCTTGTGATTTCAAAGCTACATTTTTAGCATCATTACTCCAGTCACATGATCCTTCAGAAAGAATTGTAATATTCTGATTTGCTGCTCAAAAAAACATTTATTATTTATTATTTATTATCATTATTATGATGTTAAAACAGCCGAGTATAAATTTTTTCAGGTTGCTTTGAATAGAAAGTTTTTACTCACCTTGCAAGCTGTCCAGATTGTAGATGAGCTTGTCTCTTCAACACAACACATTTGTAGAAATTTAGCATTATATCACATGCCCTCCAATGGATCCTCTGCAGTGAATGGGTGCCGCCAGATTGAGAGTTCAAACAGCTAATAAAGACATCAAAATAATCCGTAAGTAATTTACACGACTTCACTCTATCATTTAACATCTTGTAAAGTGAAAAGTTGCATGTTTGTGGAGTGGGCCCTTACACTTATAGGGCATTGCAAGCCCTCTGAGGCGTAAGCTGGGGCTATTTTTGTAGTCAACAATCTCACGAGAAGCTGTCTTTGACACCATCCGTCACCCACCGAGCGATGCCTCACTACTGATCTCTCACTGACAGTGCGAGAATATAGAGCAGCGTCTCACTATGGTAAGAGTGCTTCAGGTGAACGTTGGGCGAGTGAGACAGTCACACCACCTGATGCCTTGGCTCATTCCCATAGATATGGTGTGATGGGACAGCACTCACCACCCAACGTTATCCACCACCATCCAAGACAGCAATCCCATGAGAAATTGACTACAGACGCAAAAATAAATAGTCAAACTGCGTTATTTACGGCATTTTAGACAACAGAAAGCGACATCAGTTGCGGCACTCATTACCCCCTAAACGGCGTAAATTAACTTTATTTGTTTTTTTTTGCATTTTACTTTTATTATTTGAAAATTGTCAAACGGCGTCATTTAATGTAAATTTATTGTCAAACGTCAGAAAGCGCCGTCAGTTGCTGCACTCATTATCCCCTAAACCAGACCTGGGCAAACTCGGTCCTGGAGGGCCGGTGTCCCTGCAGAGTTTAGCTCCAACCCTGATAAAACTCACCTGTTTGTAACTTTCTAGTAAACCTGAAGACACTGATTAGCTTGTTCAGGTGTGTTTAATCAGGGTTGGAGCTAAACACTGCAAGGACATCGGGCCTCCAGGACCGAGTCTGCCCAGGCTTGCACTAAACGGTGTAACTTAAATATATATATATTTTTTTTCTTTCGCATTTTACTAGTTTTTTTTTTTTTAACTGTCAAATTACGTTATTTACGGCATTTTAAGTGACAGAAAGCAACGTCAGTTGTGGCGCTCACTATCCCCTAAACAGTGTAACTTACATTTATTTTGCATTTTACTAAATTCTTTATTTGAAAATTGTCAAACGGCATTGTTTAATGTCAATTTATCGTCAAACGTCAGAAAACGCTGTCAGTTGCTGCACTCATTATCCCCTAAACCAGACCTGGGCAAACTCGGTCCTGGAGGGCCGGTGTCCCTGCAGAGTTTAGCACCAACCCTGATAAAACTCACCTGTTTGTAACTTTCTAGTAAACCTGAAGACACTGATTAGCTTGTTCAGGTGTGTTTAATCAGGGTTGGAGCTAAACACTGCAAGGACATCGGGCCTCCAGGACCGAGTCTGCCCAGGCCTGCCCTAATCGGTGTAACTTAAATTATATATATATATATATTCATTTTTTTTTTCTTTTGCATTCTACTAGTTTTTTTATTTATAAATTGTCAAACTGTGTTATTTACGGCATTTTAAACGTCAGGAAAGCGACATCAGTTGCGCCACTCATTATCGAAAATTCATTTAAGTTACGCCGTTTAGGGGATATTGAGTGCCGCAACTGACAGTGCTCTGTGTTGTACAACACCGGTTAACGCAGAACTGGGCAACCTCTATCCTGGAGGGTCGGTGTCTCGGCAGAGTTTAGCTCCAACCCTGATAAAACTCACCTGAACAAGCTAATCAGTGTCTTCAGGTTTACTAGAAAGCTACAAACTGGTGAGTTTTATCAGGGTTGGAGTCAAACTCTGCAGGAACACCAGCCCTCCAGGATAGAACTTGCCCAGTTCTGCCCTAAACGATGTTGTACGACGGAGAGCGCTGTCAGTTCCAGCACTCATTATCCCCTAAACGGCACAACTTAAATGAATTTTTTTTTATTTTGTATTTTACTAGTTTTATTTAAAAATTGTCAACCTGCGTTATTTACAACATTTTAAACAATAGAAAGCGACGTCAGTCGCGGCACTCATCATCCCCTAAACAGCACAACTTAAATACAGTTTTTTTTTTATTTTGCATTTTACAATTGTTTTTTTTATTTAAAAATTGACAAACTACGTTATTTACGGCATTTTAAACGACAGAAAGCAACATCAGTTGCGGCACTCATTATCCCCTAAAACGGGCGAAATTAACTTTGTTTTTTTTGCATTTTTACTTTATTATTTTGAAAATTGTCAAACGCCCTATTTCATGTCACTTATCATCAAACGCCAGCAATCACAAGCCGCTGCACTATTATCTCTAAATAGACCTTGGTAGTCCCCAGTCCTTAGCAGTCAAATCTCCTTTCAGAGGAGTTTAGCTCCAACCCTGATAAAACTCACCTGTTTGTAACTTTCTAGTAAACCTGAAGACACTGATTAGCTTGTTCAGGTGTGTTTAATCAGGGTTGAAGCTAAACTCTACAGGGACACTGGCCCTCCAGGACCGAGTCTGCCCAGGCCTGCCCTAAATGGCGTAACTTAAATATATTTATTTTTTTCTTTCGCATTTTACTATTTTTTTTTTTTTAATTGTCAAATGACGTTATTTACGGCATTTTAAACGTCAGAAAGAACCGTCAATTGCAGCGCTCATTATCCTCTAAACAGCGTAATTTAAAATAATTTATTTTGCATTTTACTAGTTTCTTCACTTGAAAATTGTCAAACGATATTATTTACGGTGTTTTTAACAACAGAAAACGCCGTCAGTTGCGGCACTCATTATCCCCTAAACAGCGTAACTTGCATTTATTTTTTTATTTTGCATTTTACTAGATTCCTTATTTGTAAATTGTCAAACGGCGTTATTTGCTGTATTTTAAATGACAGAAATCGACATTAGTTGCAGCACTCATTATCGAAAATTGCTATTACGTTGTTAGAGGTTGAGTGCCGCAACTGACAGCGCTCTCTGTTGTACATCACCGTTTAGGGCAGAACAGGGCAAGCTCTATCCTGGAGGGCCAATGTCCCTGCAGAGTTTAGCTCCAACCCTGATAAAACTCACCTGAACAAGCTCATCAGTGTCTTCAGGTTTACTAGAAAGCTACAAACTGGTGAGTTTTATCAGGGTTGGAGTGAAACTCTGCAGGAACACCGGCCCTCCAGGATAGAGCTTGCCCAGATCTGCCCTAAACGGTGTTGTACGACAGAGAGTGCAGTCAGTTGCAGCACTCATTATCCCCTAAACGGTGCAACTTAAATGAATTTTTTTTTATTTTGTATTTTACTAGTTTTATTTAAAAATTGTCAAACTGCGTTATTTACGGCATTTTTAACGACAGAAAGCGACGCCAGTTGCGGCACTCATTATCCCCTAAATGGGGTAACTTGCATTTATTTTTTTATTTTGCATTTTACTGGATTCCTTATTTGAAAATTGTCAAACGGTGTTATTTGCGGCATTTTAAATGACAAAAATCAACGTCAGTTGCGGCACTCATTATCGAAAATTCGTTTAAGTTACGCCGTTTAGGGGATAATGAGTGCCGCAACTGACAGCGCTCTCTGTCGTACAACACCGTTTAGGGCAGAACAGGGCAAGCTCTATCCTGGAGGGCCAGTGTCTCTGCAGAGTTTAGCTCCAACCCTGATAAAACTCACCTGAACAAGCTAATCAGTGTCTTCAGGTTTACTAGAAAGCTACAAACTGGTGAGTTTTATCAGGGTTGGAGTTAAACTCTGCAGGGACACCGGCCTCCAGGATAGAGCTTGCCCAGTACTGCCCTAAATGGTGTTGTATGACAGAGAGCGCTGTCAGTTGCGGCACTCATTATCCCCTAAACGGCGCAACTTAAATAAATTTTTTTTATTTTGCATTTTTCTATTTTTTTTGTTTTAAAAATTGTCAAACTACATTATTTACGGCATTTTAAACGACAGAAAGCGACGTCAATTGCGACACTCATTATCCCCTAAACAGCGTAACTTACATTTATTTTTTTATTTTGCATTTAACTAGTTTCTTTATTTGAAAATTGTCAAAGGGCATTATTTACGGCATTTTAAACGATAGAAAGTACCGCCAGTAGCGGCGCTCATTATCCCATAAACGGTGTTACTCAATTTTCTTTTATTTTGCATCAAACTAGTTTTTTTATATGAAAATTGTCCAACAGTGTTATTTACGGTGTTTTAAAACTAATTTAGGCCTTCAGGTTACGTCGGTATTTGGTCATGCAGCAATTTAATTGAGGTTACCACTACTAACGTTACTACTTTTGTTGCGGTTGTTGTTTAACGTTACATTTTCTCACTCACCACAAGACAGGAGCGGCTGACTCTTCTTCTTCCATTAAATCCGCGAATCCGTGACTTCCAGGCCTCTAGTAGACACTAATCGCACATGGCTTTGTGTGCTCATGGTAGTAGCCGCATCGCTTAATCGCTCATTTGCAGCGTTGATTCGGGCGTATTTCTTCTCTTCTCTATAATCATCGTGTAGCGTACGGTGGAGAGGAGATTCTCCCAGTCGATACCACTTTTCGTCCCATTGACTTCCATTCAGAAAAGCAAACGCGTGCAAAAGTTTGGCGTTTGGCTGCACTGCACAGACGCCGGTCAACGAGAGTAGCCGAGAGCAGTCGGGGGCGGAGTTGAAAACGGAGGCGTCAAGATGGACACATTTTACTCTCGTTAGTGAAGCTCTCGCGGTGTTTGCATGCTCTATCACAGAAAAAGTCGATAGGTGTGTTCGACTTAACGCAGCGCTGAGCAGCTCCATCAAATTCTGACTTGAAGCAGTGCATGCCGGTTAGAAATTTTGTCCGACTTGAGGCGGCGCCGACGCCTCGTGACTGTCACGTGTGCCATCAAAGTACCGCGATAGCGATTCGAGAGCAGCCGACTGACTCAGCCGGCGCAGTTTCTTCAGAGCGGCTGCAGGAGCTCTGATGACCACATGGCTGTTTCACGATTGGCCAGATTCACTGCATGACAACGATCATGTGTGTTTTGGGTTTATTCTAACATCCTAAAGTCCGATAATGCTGACAAATCTGTGTTTTTTAGAACAATAAAAGTGTTTTTACTGTAGTCACAATGTTATATTGAGTCAGATTTATCATAAAACACTGATAAAAGCATAAATAACCCCACTTTATTAGTATTTAAATAGTATATGTTTATGTTGATTATTATTCTTGTTCAGATGGCGCTGTATTAAGCAGTACATGAAACGTGTTTCTGTTGCTCATGAAAACGCTTTTGAAAAGTCTGTGTATTTGATAAATATTGCATTTAATTCACTTCTTCTGTGATAGAGCATGCAAATACCGCGAGAGCGTCACTAACGAGAGCAGAAAGTGTCCGACTTGACGCCTCCGTTTTCAACTCCGCCTGCGACTGCTCTCGGCTACTCTCGTTGATCGCCGTCTGTAGCCGTAGATGAAGTCGAACACACCTGATTAAATGCAATATTTATCAAATACACCGACTTTTCAAAAGCGTTTTCATGAGCAACAGAAACACGTTTCATATACTGCTTAATACAGCGCCATCTGAACAAGATGATAAACACAAATATATACTATTTAAATACTAATAAAGTGGGGTTATATTTGCTTTTACCAGTGTTTTATGATAGATCTGACTCAATATAACATTGCGACTACAGTAAAAACACTTTTATTGTTCTAAAAATACAGATTTGTCAGCATTATCGGACTTGAGGACGTTAGAATAAACCCAAAACACACGTGATCGTTGTCATGCGGTGAATCTGGCCAATCATGAAACAGCCATGTGGTCATCAGAGCTCCTGCAGCAGCTCTGAAGAAACTGCGCCGGCTGCTCTCGAATCGCTTACGCGGTACTTTAAAGTATGCTACACATGACAGTCACGAGGCGTCGGCGCCGCCTCAAGTCGGACAAAATTTCTAACCGGCATGCACTGCTTCAAGTCAGAATTTGATCAAGCTGCGCAGCGCTGCGTTAAGTCGAACACACCTTACAGCTCTTGCTACTGGGCATGCGCACATAAATCTAACGTTATTTTTGTCACACTGTACAACAATAATACTTTTTTTTTTTATTATAGTAAGGGCTACGTTTATGGTTGGGGTAGGTGTAGACGTTATAAAACACAATCTAATAGCTAGAACAATTAATTTCATTTGTAAGTTTCCGGTCGGAGTTGTACCCCTTGGGAGAAACGAGTCTTTATGAAGCTTCAGCCTTGTGAACACGGAACACCTAAGATGGCACATTCGAGATGGTAAGAAAAAAAATGACAACTGATAATTTCTAAAACTGACACTTAGAAAAACTGTGTGTGTGTGTGTGTGTGGGTCACAACAACTGCAGCAGATGCAAAGACCAGGCTTTCACTACTCTGATCATGCTTGGTAAGATCTTTTAGTACATGATTTAGCGATGTTAAAGGGATGGTTTTTAAAAATAAACCTTTTGTCACACTTTATTCATGGCTCTCTATATCTAACTTTCTACCTAGCATCTTCTCAAATACATTTTGAATAAAAAGGGTAAGTAAATGATGATAGAATTGTCATTTTTGGGTGAACAATCCTAAACTAAAGAGAGGCGCCAACATCTACATCTACTTTTACTGACACCATAATCAAATGAGTCACAAATATCACTATAAAAAACATGAACACAATACATTAATCGACTTTTTTTTTTTAGGAGATTCAGTTCTACACAGCAAAAAAATGGATGCTGCTGATTGAAAGCAAAGTCTTCCTGTGATTGATCTACCAGATACGTCCTCTGCATTTGCTGTTCTCTTAATTTATGTGCTTAACATCAAGTACTAAGTGGAAGCCACTACTTTGTTGTTTATTTAGAGGTAAGTACATCTTGCAATATGCTGAAATATTAAGTAAGCATTAAAGGGAAAAAGAAAAATGAAAGCCATGTACATCTGGGATTGCATGAGGGTAAGTTATAAGAGAATTTGCATTTTTGAGTAAACAATCCCTTAAAGGAATAATCCACCCAAAAATGAAAATTGTCATCATTTACTCACCCTCATGTCGTTCCTGTATGCATTTCTTTCTTGTTTAATACAAAAAGATATTTAGAAGAATGCTGGTGACCGAACAGTTTCAGTTCCCATTGACTCATTGTGTTTTTTGTCCATATAATGGAAGTCAACAGGACCTGAAACACCAACACTGGTCACCAACATTTTTCAAAATATCTTTTGTGTTCCACAGTAGACAAAAGTGTATAAGGTTTGAAACGACATGAGGGTGAGTAAAGAATGACAAGGATTTTCATTTTTCGGTGGACTATCCCTGTTTTTTTTAAGGGATTGTTCACTAGTGATGTGAGATTTAAACAAGCATTGGAGCTTGTGTTGAGAATAAATGGGTGCGCCAGATGAAGCCTCGATTCAAGGCTTGTGCTTTTAAAGTAGAATTCACGTGACAAATGACATACGAAGCCTTACTTTCTTTCTGTTCGAACTCTCAGATCTTACAAGTACATTTACATTTAAACCTATTTAATTACATTTTTATATACCCAATCATACAATATGAATATAAATTATTTCATCATGTGCACATAACATGAATCGATCTATGGAATGTGTGGTGATGCTGCTTACGACGGAGCTTCTTTCATAGGCTTTTGGCTGCTTTAGTTTTTACTAACCAACAGATAGAGCTGTTTTTACAACACACTCAAAGCTTTGAATCTTTTCCCGAAACAGTCAGAGGAAAGTCTTAGTCCTTCAATAGGCTTAATTTGCCCATCAGTATTGTTCACTCAAAAATGCTAAATTCTCTCATCACTTACTCACCCTCATGCCATCCCGAACGTACATGACTTTCATTCTTCTGTTGAACACGAACAGAGATTTTTAGAAAAATAATCCATCTATGTGAGTCCATATAATGCAAGTGGATAGGTCCCTCAAATTTGATGCTTCACAACATGTTGAAATTTACTTCAAACAAACATGTAGGACACTTGCCTGGAAGCAGTGGTTTATAATATAAATGTTTAAAAAATATTTAAACATTTCTCACACAAATCTATTGTTTTGCTTCAGATTACTTTTTTTTTTTTCTAAAAATCTCTAATTGTGTTCCACAGAAGAAAGTATATTTGGGATGACATGAGGGTGAGTAAATACTGAGAGAATTACAATTTTTGGGTGTTGTCTTCTTGGCATGCAATAATGATAACTGACAATTTGAGTTAAATAAAATTAACTGGTGTACTATTCTAATGAATTCATAACAGTACTTTTGTCTGTCCACTGAAAGTACACACAACCAAAATATTCCAGTTCAAAAAGTGCGTAAAGAAATGGAATTAATCCGTATGATTAATCCGTGGGCTTTTATTCACATACAAACATTGATCATCCAAATATGTAGAGTGCGTCAAATGTGGTAAACAGAATCTTAAACATGCTTGAGAACTGATTAGGTGTCTTAAGACACTCAAATCATATGGATTATTTTTACAATGTCTTTATGCACTTTTTGAAGCTAAAAGACTTTGGTTGCCTGGATAGACAAAAATGAAGAGAGAATATTAATTTTCATCTGTTCCGAAAACAAACTAGATTTTTATGGGTTTGTAACAACATAGTAAATGATGACAAAATTTTCATTTTGGCTGAACTAATGCTCTAAAAAGTTTTTACAAAAGAGAATGAAATATGAATCTAATTAATTATTTTTTTTTGTGAAGGTTCATTGTGAGGATCAATCCTGACACACCTCAAGTGCTCTGCAAAATTCCAGATCAGCAAAAGAAGTGGGAAGATGGTGCAAAGGAGAAACTCTGGCCTGAACCCTCATGTGTCTAAGGAGTTTGTGGACTTCAGCTGGCAAAACTATTAATCCACTACAGGCAAATGCATTTTACTCAGGAGAGTTTTTGTGAATTTGTATGTTTTTAAGATTGTGCTTATGATTGAATTTGTTCCTGATTTTTTTTTTTTGTTTTTACATATTTTTTAATTGCTGTAATATACAAATATTTATGTATACATTCTTGAAAAATGCTTCTTGTGTGTAACAAAAGTTTGAAGCTTCACTGTCATTGCTGTTTACTGTTATCATAGTATGTTGTGCTTAGGATAAATGGTAAGAATTTTTCTAGCTATAATAGTTAAAATGGTATGTGCTGTAATATATATATAATAGTTTGTAATAGTGTTTTTGTTTGAGTCTTAAATGAATCTGTGAAAATTGTAATGTTATTGCAAGGGTTATTGCAACATTTGAACAATTAAAAAACATTAAAAGTTACACAGTTGTCATTGCTTATTTCTATTTTTTTTTCTTGTATTGCAATATATAACTGGAGAAAAGACCATAAAATTACTGTATATTTTACAAGTAAAATACAGTAAAAACTGTACAAGTGCAGTATAATACTGTAAATACATTTACAGCAAGTTAAATGGTACTGTAAATATAAATACAGTATTGTTACTGTAAGTAAATTTACAGTAAGTTACTGGCAAACTGCTGCCAGTAAGTTACTGTAATTTCTACAGGAAATTTTT
>VONZ01003680.1:0-17950 GCA_012976165.1 Labeo catla | reverse complement strand
GAGCCCTGAGGTACTCCAGTAGCTATATATTGCGACTTGGATATCTCATCTCTCCAAGACACCTTGAAGGACCTGTCTGAGAGGTAAGACTCAAACCACTGAAGTGCGGTTCCTGAGATGCCCTTTGCCAATAGGGTTGACAGGAGGATCTGGTGGTTAACCATGTCAAAAGCAGCGGACAAATCCAGCAAGATAAGTATTGAAGATTCAGCTTCAACAACCAAGAGCAAGGCAGTCTCAGTTAAATGTCCACTTCTGAAACCAGACTGATTGCTGTCCAGGAGGTTGTTCTTTGTGAGAAAAGCAGAGACTTGGTTGAACACAGCTCATTCAAGTGTTTTTGCGATGACAGGAAGAAGGGTAACCAGTCTGTAGTTCTCTAGTAGAGATGGGTTAAGGGTGGGTTTCTTAAGTAGAGGGGTTATACGAGCTTGAAGGAGGGGGATGAGGAGGACAAAAAAAAACTATCATTCATTTGCTGAGTATTGTCCTGTGTTTATTGCGCTCCTCGTGATAGTAACATTATGGAGCCATTTCCAGTTTCATAGTCTAGTTAAGTCTTGTTTTCTAGTTTAGTCATCTGTGTCTTGATCCTGTGCTGGTTTTCTTGTCTTGTCTGCCTTCAGCCTGCCCTGGACTTTTCGCCTGTCGTGAATTTACCCTTTGCCTTACCGTTTCAGACTCTGTTTGACCCTCGATTGAACTTCAGACTGTCTGTTTGGATTACCCGTTTGACTTACTCCTTGCATTATGTTTGCTCTCAATCGACCCTTACTCTTGTGTCTTGCTCTATTTATATCTGTTTGGTGGTGTTGACCCTGCCTGTGTATGACAATGTGTCTGTCTCAGTACAATAAAAGCTTGCATTTGGATCTGCCCGCTTCACGACTCGTTCGCTCCGTAACAGAATACTCGGCCCCACATAGATCCAGCAGCTTTTCACATGGACACTGGCCAGGTATTGACACTGTGAGAATATTATTATTATTACTATTATTATCGAGCAGGGCATGCGATCGCTCGAGGACTATATTCAAGAATTGTTAGCCATTGCATATTACTCTGATCTACCGGACTGTTTAGTTTTTTGTGATGCTATTATTCAACCTTTAAGGTCTAAGCTTAGACACGAGGGTCCATGTTTATCACTCGCTCTGTTTATGGACTATGCTTTGATGTGTGTTGGCTCTCCATTCACTGTGGGTGTCGTGGAGAAGGAACGCGACACTGCGTCCGTGACTACAATGGCGGCCGCAATGGAGCGCCCTCACATAATGGCGGCGACAGCGGAGTCTGTTCACAAAATGGTGGCTACAACAACGCTCCGTCATGTCACTGCTGCCATTTCTGTGTCAAGTCACAGTTGATCTTCCTGAGTCAAGTAAAGTCAAAGCTGAAATTCCCTGAGACAAGTCAAGTCACAGCTGATCTTAATGAGTCAAGTCACATCTCAGCTGACCTCCCAGAGCCGTCACATCTCATCTGATCTTCCAGAGTCTTGTCACGTCACAGCTGTTCGTCCAAAGTCTCATCAAGTCTCAGCTGACCTCCCAGAGCCTTGTCACGTCTCGTCTGATCTTCCAGAGACTTGTCATGTCACAGCTGTTCTTCCAGAGGCTCGTCTCGTCACAGCTGATCATCCAGAGTCACGTTTCATCTCAGCTGTTCGCCCAGAGTCTCATCACGTCACAACTGGTCTCCCAGAGTCTCGTCATGCTACAGCTGATGCTGATGACGGAGGATCATCTACACTGCAAAAAACATCCGTCTAAATATAAGAAATAAATGCATGATTTAAGAAGATATAGACTAGAAACGAGTCAAATTATCTGCCAGTGCAGTAAGATAATTACACTTGATAAGATTTCTTGAAACAAGAAAGCATATCTAAGCTATAGTATAAAAACACTTAATCCAAGCAGTGTATTTAGTCTAATCAATGTAAAACTAGTTTGTTAATTATTTTTTTAAGTAGTTTGCTTATCTTAATTTGTGTGAAAAGATCTTAAAACCAGAGCTACTAAACAAGAGAATTCCTCTTAATTTAAGAATTGTCACCATAACACATTCAGTCTTAAAATGAGACCGAGCATTTAAACTTAAAACAAGAATTAGTTTTAAAAATCAAGATCACACATATTGTCAACAATTATTTATTCAAATAAAGACTTGTCTTGCAACACAGTAGTTACCATGCAAAAACAAACAAAAATCATTACTTGCTGCTTCTCAAAATACTTAATCTTACTGCAACATAAAACATTATTGAAAGTATCTTGGTATTACTGAACACTGGAAGATACTTAACATGAGAAACTGAGTAAAAACTTCGTAATAGCATACATACTTTGTATATATATAAAAAGGAAATAGTTCCAAAAAAACACAGCAACAACAAAAAAACACCAACAAACAAAAAATAAGCATTTAATCTCACATCATGAACATTTACTTCTTTCTTAAATTCCTTGAACACAGAACATGAGACCTTCCAACCCCTCTAGATGTTCACCAGGGCACTGATAATGGTGCCATTTTTCTGGTACTCCTACTACGTCCCACTAATACCCAGTAAATTACCTCTGCTTCCCAATAAAATCTTTCCACTCTGCCGTGGCTTTTTTGTATGAAGCAGTGGTATCCCTCTCATGAATGCAGTCCTCTAATATTTCTGTCTCTAATATTTATGTCTGAATGACAGAAAGGAGGGTTGCCACACACTTGGGGTATGTGAGATGAAGGGTGTAGTAGTAACCCATCAGATAAAGCAGGCCTTCACTGAGGTCTTCCTTGGCAAATGTGGTGACAGGAGAGGTTCCAATAGCGATAACCATCAAAGAGCAAAACAGGGCTGGAGAGAGATCTCTTCTGAAGGTAGATTGTGGGATCTTCTGATTGTTGAAATAAAAGATAAACAATTATGAACATTTTCTTTAGGGTACAACAGAAAATCATCTAATGTATAAAAGCCGTTGCATACTAAAAGAAAAAGTGTTGAATGTGACAAAATGTGAACATACTCTCACCTGAAGAACATGAAGCAATGCCTCACTGGCATATCCTAGCTTCTTAGGTGGTGCAGTCGGTGAAGGAAAGAGTGTGGGGAGTGCCCTGAATAGCGCTATGGCATATTCCACTACAACACAACAAAAAAATCTTACTTCAGAATTATTCTTCCTACACAATGTAATTATCAGGTTGATACGGTTTAGAACATTTTTGTTACCATGTAGAGAAGCACAACTCTGGATAAATTGAAAATCATACTTTTTCATAAAAAAAAAAAAAGATCAGGATTCTCTTACAATTCTCAATAGACAACAAAAGAAAATAACACAATTTACTTGAGGTTCTGAGAAAATGACTGCCACAGTCTACTACACACACGACTTACCTCCATCCAGGGTCATGGGTGGCTTCATCACTTTCTTCCAAACAGCGTAAAACTGCACCTTGGCACAGAAGTCTTCCCATCTTTTCTTCAGTTTATCCATTAATTTGCTGTTGCCCTTATCCAAGATCCGACACAGCTCGCCCATCACCTGTACAAATGGGTGTTAAAACTTGCAGCGACGTCTGCTTTGTAAATGAGCAAAAAATTGTATTGCTTACATTATGAAGTTCCTTGAAACATGGATAAGCATCAAGGATCTTTGCAGGCCTTTCCTCTTCTTTTAGGGCATTACTGTCAATGAAGGCTCGTCTTGCTTGAAACTCAAGGTCAAGGATGTGGGAGACAGCATCTCGGTTGGGTTTTGTTTTCTTAAACATCTCCTGCAGTGTTTTATAATGCCTGGCCTGTGTTGTCAGGCTATCCATGTCTGCTAAAATAGAGAATGGGTAAAGAAAAAAAGGGTATCGGACATTAATCTGAAGGAAAACTTGGGTTTTAGATGAACATTTAACAAAATCTGTCTCATAACAGTTTGTTTTTGCTAAATAACAACTCTTGACAGGTAAAAGTGCAAAATACTGCATATTGAAATATGAAAAAAAATCTTAAACCCCAACACAGTTATGTCATGCATGTAATGTATTCAACAATTTTGCAGTTTTTATGCTGTTTCGGGAGTCAAATCAATGAAAAATCAGTCATCTGTCAAATTACAATATTTCAAAACTCAATCAGAAAAGAAAAGTATAAAATCTCTAATTTATAATGATACTGAAAAGCTCACTTAATATTGTACAGCCTTACTGCAATAAACTTACATGCACTGTGGCCATCATCAGAACTGCTCCCCGGTGTTTCTTGCAAAATTACGGTTGATCCACCACTTGTGTCTGCATCATAATCTTCTTCGTTGTCACTTGATGAGAAGTCAATTTGACATCTTTTCTTTGGATGGCCCCTCTCTGGCGTGGGTCCCGGTCTCTTTAGTGGGGATTTCACATTTTGCAGCCTCTTGTGGAGATTATTGTAAATACTCTTCTGTGGTAAAAATTAAAAAAAATATATATATTCCGAATGAACATAAAAATGAAAAATCTTAACTTTTACACGCATAATCAATGTTACAAGAAAAGTACACATTGATATTACAAGTGCAATAAGTAATATAGCATAAATGTATCACTTACATGTTTCATAGTTTGGCATTTATCCTGTAGCATGGGATAATACTCCACTATTCTTTTAGCCATTGCAGTGACTTCATGCTTGGGAGGGTACCGGACCATCTCTCCTTGCTGACTTGCTCTCAAAATGGAAATCATGCTTGTGACAGTGTTCCTCACCAGCCTGCATCTCAGCTCTTTGGACATGACACATTCCTGCTCTTTGCCAGTGCGGGCCATTTCAAAGTAATGCTTACGAGCTCTAACTCGGTGTCTGTATAGACAACATACTCTGGAGGACTGGGAAGCTGTAGGGTCTTCTTTGGGCTCTTTTTCTTCGACGGAGTGGATTCCTTAGGGCTGATTGGAGTTGTTCCTTTAAATGCAGACACAGTTCTTGTTTCACTAGGGCCAGCCTTGTCTGGTAAGGTGGGATTCTCATCCTAGAAAAGCAGATGAAAACATTTACAAGACTTAAAAAAAAAAAAAGAAAAAAGAAAAAAGGAAGATGTTATGTGCTAGATGTTTTATGACAAAGTAGGTAACAGTTACCTCTGGGCTAATAAGAGCCCACACTCGTTTTCTCCTGAGAAAGTGTTCCGGCCCAGGAAGTGTTCTGGCCCAGGAAAAAGGTCTCTCAAATCATCACGACTGAGGGTGTGGAGCAAGGTCTCATGAATGTTGGCAGCTATAAAAGACAACACAATTATTAATTATCCTTTTACCATAATCTTTTTTTTCCAGCATTTAATTTGATTAAGATTAGTGTCTTCTCATGTCAAATATAAACATTTGAGATCACTACCAGAATGTACAGTAAACTGACAATTTATATTAATTAGGACATAATTAATTTAAGCATTAATTATTATTAACACGTTATAGAAAAATAATGATTATAAATTAATGCGCCCAAGAAAACCACAAGTGCAAATGTGATTTGAAAGTGAATTTGATTTAAAATAAGACATAAAATATAAAATAATGTTGTCATACTTTAGACATAATACTGCCTGTTTTTGCTCAGTTTTCCAACAAAAATTTTTATCTATAAAGCCTCAGGAAAACATCTGTGCATCTCCAAGCAACAAACAGCTGTGTTTCATTTCTAAATAAATCCACATTTTGAGTGAAACAATCAGGTGAATCATTCATATAGAGAGCATTTTTGCTTATTTAGACATTTACCACCACCTACTGCCAGTCTTTTTATTCTTATATAGAGTATCATTCAAATAAAATTATTATTATTATTATTATTATTATTATTATTATTAATAATAATAATAATAATTAGTAAAATGCAGTGTCTGATAAAAAAAGGCCATTATAGCCTGAAAGTTTGTGTAAAATTCTGAAATACTTTCTACTAAAGCAAAATTTTTGTAATGTCTGTTTGATGATTTCTCATGTAACAGAGTAATATGAACTTAAATTATCTTTTATGGGTGCTTCTTAGCAACATTTGATGTGCAATTAATTTGTGATTTATTAGAATAACTGACACATCATGCAATTAATTTGATAAAAAAAAAAAAATAAAAAAATAATAAAATATTTTGACAGCCATAATATTAAAGGTTTAGTTCATACAAAAATGAAAATTCTGTCATTAATTACTCACACCTATGTTGTTCCAAACCTGTAAGACCACCTTCATCTTCAGAACACAAATTAAGATATTTTTGATGAAATCCAACAGCTCTCTGACCCTCCATAGACAGCAAGGGTCCTACCACGTTCAAGGCCCAGAAAGGTACTATGAACATCGACAAAATACTCCATGTGACATCAGTGGTTCAATCTTAATTTTATGAAGGTATGAGAATACTTCTTGTGTGGAAAAAAACAATGACTTTGTTCAATAATTTGTCTTCTCTGTGTCAGCCTAGCATTATTTAGAATGTTTTTTTTTTTGCTTGCAGAAAAGTACTACCCTGTAGCTTCATAAAATGAAAATTGAACCACTGATGTCACATGGAGTGTTCTTGGTTCCTTTCTGGGCCTTGAACGTGGAAGGACCCTTACTTTCTATGGAAGGTCAGAGAGCTCTTGAATTTCGTCAAAAATATGTTAATTTGTGTTCTGAAGATGAACTAAGGTCTTGCGTGTTTGGGTATGACATGAGGGTAAGTAAATAAATAACAATTTTCATTTTTGGGTGAACTAATCCTTTAATATCTAATCCTTAACTAATAACTAATCCTTTAAAAAACAATAAAAATATGTAGCTTTGTAACTCCAAAAACTGACCTACCTTTGAAAGTCGATACTGAAACGTCATCCAGTTCATCCATTTGTATAACTGCTTCCTTACCTGGTAGGTAGGGGAAAAAAAACAAACAAAACACACACACACACACACACACACACACAAATGAAGTTTCTTACTTTTACAAGAGCTTAATATAAAGGTATAGCTATGATTATTGTAGTGAATTTTTGAACTGTTAAATAAAAAAAGAAATCCAAGAAACCTGCTGTTACGGATCTGGTCGGTGAGCTGCGGACCGCTCACCACCAGATGTCGCTCTCACCTTGCACCTCACTGACTGTTTCACCACACCCTGGATTACATTCCCCATCAGCCATTGCACTTCACCCGTGGCATTGGCGTGGCATCACAAAAGAAGACATAATATAATGTAACAAAATGTAAGCAAGCATCTGGATGTCAGATGTGTATTTGAAACTTGTACATTAAGCGCTGGTTTCGTGACTGATTATTAGACAGTTTCGCTGCATCTCGGATTTGCCATTGTCGTTTCACTCACACATGCCCGTGATTGGTTAGAAACCCATATTTTAAAATACAAGGCAATATAGGACTTAAACAATTACATAATCATGATATCTGCAGCGATTGGTTTTTAGAAATAGGTTACTCCCATGAACAACTGATCGCATTTTAATGACAACTAGAAAACAATAAACTACAGCAAAAAACAACATTTTGTCTCCTGCCTACTGTAATTTTTCCAATTTGTCAAACCGGTTATCAAAATTTCAGCACAAACATAATGCTTCAGTGTGTCAGGAGATGAGTATCATT
This sequence comes from Labeo catla, assembly GCA_012976165.1. NCBI lineage: Eukaryota > Metazoa > Chordata > Actinopteri > Cypriniformes > Cyprinidae > Labeo > Labeo catla. The sequence continues at coordinate 10,341 of VONZ01003680.1, read as the reverse complement.
GGCTAAATTAGCTAACTTACTGGCTAATAAGACCAAATTACTGCAGCCTTAGCAATTAATGCAGTAACGTAAAATTTTATAAAAATTATATTTTTCCACAGTCCAATATACTTCGGGAAAAAAAAAAAAAATTAACTCAGCTGAAACCAATCTCAAACGGCTGACTGTTTGAATCGTTAACGTTACCTCTTCTTCCGACCTAATTGACAGACCGTACCACACAAGTACAATGAGGAGGAAATATGTGCTTAACATATAAGTCATTAATTGCTTATTAACATATTAAAAAGTGTAAACACTGTTATTAAAATCAATCCTTTGTGTATATTTGAAATATAAGGTGTAGTTTTTAACAGTTAAATCATTTTGTATACATCTTTTTGATTGCAATACTTTGTAAGCTCCCCCTCCCCAGTTCATGATTACCATTACCAAATGAAAGCGCGCTTGAATCAATTAAACAAGACATATGAGAAATGAAGTTAAAGAGGTGGTTGAAAGAGAAATCAAAGTGATAATTACTTTTGCTAAGCAGTCAGAAAAGCAAGTACATCCTGTTAAATTATCGAAAATGATCGAGAAGGAGACAGGAGTAGTGAAAGCTGTATCTTGTCTGAGCAATGGAAGAAGAATGATTAAATGCAAGGATCAAAAGCAGAAGGAAAAAATTATGAAAATGAAAACACTAGCAGGAGTACGGATAGCATGCACAGAAATAGGCAATAAAATTCGAGGTGTTATTTCAGGAGTGCCTCTTAATGTCAGTATGGATGATATTAAAGGTAGTCTGAGTGGAGGTACAGTCATTTCTGCTAGAAGACAACAGATGTGGAAAGACAACAAAAAATGTGAAAGCATGAGTGTGATGATACAATTTGAAGGGAATAATCTGCCTGTAAGAGTGAAGCTAGGATTTGTAAGCTTCTCAGTGTAAGAGTATGTGCCTCCGCCGTTAAGATGTTTCAAATGCCAACGCATGGGTCATACTGCTTCTATCTGTAAAGGGAAAATGCATTGTGCAAAATGCGGGGGAGAGCACGAATATGGCAAGTGTGAGGAGGGTGCAGAGATTAAGTGTTGTAATTGCGGGGGAGGACATAGTGCAGCATATGCGGGATGCCCGGTACAACAAGAAGCCTGTGAAGTACAAAAAATAAAAACAGTACAACATTTAACATATGCAGAAGCTACTCGGAAGGTAAAAGATACAGCCGGAACAAAGAGAACTAGTTTACAAGAAACCCGGATGGAATTCTATTGTCACACAGTCACCTGTCTCACCAGCCACAGTCACCCGTTCCCAGTCACCAGCCTTCTAATTGGACTTACCTGATATCACTTACCTGCAACACATATAAACACATGCACTCCACTCAGTCAGTGGCTGGTCTCAAGGTCTCAGCGTTGGGATTCCTTTCTGTCTCTACTTACCTTCCTGGACGGATCGATGCAATGATTACTGGAAACGAACTTGAAAGGATTATTTGAGAGATAAGACTTTGAACCTTTTACTGCTATTTGCTTCCACCTTATGGATATTCATCACCCCGTTGTTTGTTTATGTTGGAAGTCTTACGTCTTCCAACGAACGAAGAGTTACGAAGAGTTATGTCAATAAACATTGTGATCAGTGATACCACGTCTTTGCCTCTCTCAACCGTGACAGAAGACCAGCCCCGCAATACAACGAACTACGTGCACAATGGATCCCAGTGTTACCGTCTCTCCACCACCGGCCATGGCTCGTCCAGTGACCTATTCGGGAGAAGCGGCTACATGCAGTGGGTTTTCACTCCAATGTTCCCTATACTTTGAGCTTCATCCTCACCAGTTCGCCAACGACCTAGCAAGGGTCGCATTTATCATCTCTCTCCTTGCTGGAAGAGCTCTGCAGTGGGCAGATGCTTTGTGTAATTCGGAAAGTCCCCTGATCTACTCGTTATCCGGCTTCATTAAAGCACTTTAAAGAAGTTTTCAGCCAAGCCACCACCGAAATCTCCGTGCATGACGAACTCCTCCGATTACGGCAAGCTAATTTAACAATTCATGACTACACTCTCCGCTTCCGCACCCTAGCTGCCAGTAGCGGGTGGAACGAAACAGCCCTCCTCGCTGCTTTCCGGCGAGGACTTAATCCACTCCTTCGTCAGCACATGGCTATTTATGAGGATTCAGTCGGCTTGGAGAATTTCCTACAGAAAGCTTCCCATATCTCTCAACACATAACCGCTTGCCATATGGAACATTCACCCACTGCCGCTGCCTCTCCCGAGCCCGGTCCTCCAGCACCTGAGCCGATGATCACAGAAAATGATCGTCTGTTCCGTTCCGAACGAGACCGTCAGATCTCCAATGGCCTCTGCCTATACTGCGGCGCCCGAGATCACCATTTGCGCACCTGCCCCGTTCGTCCACCACACCCAGCGGTGAGTACTGTCAATATCACTCCTTCTGTTTCTCGTGTTCCCTATATTGATGCTCTACTCACCCATAATTCTACGTCCTTCCCAGTCAAAGCCCTGGTGGACTCCGGCGCTTCAGGAAACTTCATCTCATCTCACACTCTCCATGAGCTCCATATCCCCAGCTCAGAAAATAAAACTACCTACCAGATTACCAATATTCAGGGAAAACTGCTGGGTAACGGGCTGGTGCGCCACGGCACGCCAGAGCTCGTGCTGGACCTCGGATGTCTCCATTCGGAGAGGATTTCTCTCTTGGTGCTGGAGGAGGCAAATGTGGATGTCATCCTGGGACGCCCGTGGCTCACCAAGCACGATCCACTCTTGGATTGGAGGTCTGGAGAAATCCGTCAATGGAGTTCCCGATGTTTCTGAGAGTGTTTGAAGGATTTACCCAAACCAGTCGTCTCTACTTCTCACCTACCAATCTGTTCCACCTCCGTCGAAAGCCCGAACTCCTCACAACCTCTCTCCATCCCTCCCGAATACCAGGTGTTCCAGAACATCTTCAGTAAGGTCGCTGCCACCCATCTTCCACCTCACTGACCATGGGACTGTGCCATAGACCTGATGCCTGGAGCCAAATTGCCGAAAGGAAGAATCTATCCGTTATCGATCCCGGAGAGAGCCGCCATGGAGGAGTACATCCAGGAGGCATTAAATCAGGGGCTCATCCGTCCATCCACCTCACCCACAGCGTCGAGCTTCTTCTTTGTGGCCAAGAAGGATGGGGGTCTGAGACCATGCATCGATTACTGAGCCCTCAACGAACAAATGGTAAAGTTCGCCTACCCACTTCCTCTGGTTCCGGCTGCTCTGGAGGAGCAACGAGGTGCCCGCATCTTCAGCAAGCTGGATCTCCGGAGCGCCTATAACCTAATTCGAATTCGCAGGGGTGACGAGTGGAAGACCGCCTTCGTTACAAATACTAGCCACTATGAGTACCGGGTGATGCCCTACGGCCTGTCCAATAGTCCGTCCATTTTTCAAAACTTCATGAATGAAATATTCCGGGACATGTTCCATCAATTTGTAATCATCTACATTGACGATATTCTTATCTACTCACCATCACTCCAGGATCATCGCCGTCATGTCACCCAGGTACTCCAACACCTCCGGGAACACCATCTCTACCTGAAAGCTGAGAAGTGCGAGTTTCACAAAACCACCATCCATTTCCTTGGATACATCGTCACCCCTGCTGGAGTTCAGATGGACCAGAGGAAGGTGGATGCGGTTCGGAACTGGCCACTCCCAACTACCATCAAGGAGATGCAGCGGTTCCTGGGGTTCGCAAACTTTTACAGACGATTCATACACCACTACAGCCAACTTTCAACGCCTCTCACCTCAATGATCCAACAAAAGAACAAGAACTTATCCTGGAATCTCGAAGCTCGTCAAGCCTTTCAAGAGCTTAAACAAGCCTTTTGTGCGGCCCCAGCTCTCACACATCCAGACCCCAATCTCCGCTTCGTGGTGGAGGTGGATGCAGCTACCCTGGGAGTGGGTGCCGTTCTGTCACAATGGAGAGGTGAACCCCCTGTACTCCATCCACGTGCGTTCTTTTCAAAGAAACTGTCCCCGGCGGAGCAGAACTATGATGTGGGAAACAGAGAACTTTTGGCCATCAAGCTCGCCCTCGAAGAGTGGCGGCATTGGCTGGAGGGTGCCCAGTTCCCATTTCAAGTAATCACCGATCATAAGAATCTGCAATATCTTCGAAATGCCAAAAAACTAAATCCCTGTCAGGTCCGCTGGGCACTCTTCTTTACCCGGTTTCGTTTCACCATCACCTACCGACCAGGAAACAAGAACACCAAAGCCGATGCTCTATCACGCCTGCATCAACCTGATCCACAACCGGATGAACAAGAACCCATCATACCATCTTCAGTGTTTGTATCCCCAATTACCTGGGCACTCGACAGTCAAATAGAGGCCGCCACTCGGACCGAGCCCGCTCCGCCGGGAGGTCCAGAAGGGAAAATCTTCGTTCCTACATCGCTGCGCCACTCCCTTCTGGACTCAGTGCATACCTCTCCGGGATCAGGGCATCCAGGCAGCTACCGAACCCTCTCGCTCCTCAAAAAACGTTACTGGTGGCCCAACATGGCCCGGGATGTCGCTTGATATGTCAAGGGATGCTCGGTCTGCGGCATTGCTTCAACACCTCGTCGTCTGCCCGAGGGAAAGCTGGTACTTCTGCCCGTTCCTCGCCGACCCTGGTCCCACCTAGGAGTTGACTTCGCCACCGATCTGCCACCTTCCAATGGATACACTACAATCTTTGTAGTAGTTGACCGGTTCTCTAAAGCCTACAAACTCATCCCACTATGCGGTCTCCCCACCGCTCTCGAAGCCGCGGAGGCTTTATTTCTACATGTATTCCGTAACTTTGGACTCCCTGAGGATATTGTGTCAGATCGGGGACCACAGTTCATCTCCAGGGTCTGGCGAGGATTCTTCAGGTTGTTGGGGGTCTCCGTCAGCTTGTCATCGGGTTACCATCCTCAGACAAATGGCCAGGCCGAGCGGAAGATCCAGGAGATTGGGCGGTATCTCCGGGCCTACTGCCACGAACATCAGGACACCTGGAGCCAGTTTCTACCCTGGGCCGAATACGCCCAAAACTCCTTACGACAAGACACTACTGGTCTCACACCTTTCCAATGTGTGCATGGCTTTCAACCACCATTGTTCCCCTGGTCCGGGGAGCTTTCAGAAGTCCCAGCGGTGGATTACTGGTTCCAGGAGAGCGAGAGGGTATGGGACTCAGCTCACGTCCATCTCCAACGGGCAATCCGGAGGCATAAGGACAACGCAGACGCACGTCGTTCCGACAACCCCGTCTACCAACCTGGAGACCCCGGTATATAGGTCCTTTCCCCATAGCACATCAAATAAATGAAGTCACTTACCAGTTGCACTTACCTGACAATTACCGCATCTCACCCACCTTCCACGTTTCCCTCTTAAAGCCTTATGTTAATCCTGTTCTCCCTCCATCCACAGAGCACAAGACGCCCCCTCCTCTACCTCTGCTCCTCCACCTCCGCCACCTCATCTCCGACAACATCTTCAGAGTTCACGAAATCCTTGACTCCCGGCAGCGAGGCGGCAGACTCCAATACCTCGTAGACTGGGAGGGGTACGGTCCCGAGGAGAGATCGTGGGTCGATAGAGATGACATCCTGGATCCGACTCTCCTCTCAGACTTCCACCATGCCCATCCGGACCGTCCCGCTCCCAGGGCACGGGGTCATCCTCGTTGTCGGTCTCGGGTGCCAGGAGACGCCCGTGGGGGAGGGGGTAATGTCACACAGTCACCTGTCTCACCAGCCACAGTCACCCGTTCCCAGTCACCAGCCTTCTAATTGGACTCACCTGATATCACTTACCTGCAACACATATAAGCACATGCACTCCACTCAGTCAGCGGCTGGTCTCAAGGTCTCAACGTTGGGATTCCTACCTGTCTCTACTTACCTTCCTGGACGGATCGATGCAAGGATTACTGGAAATGAACTTGAAAGGATTATTTGAGAGATAAGACTTTGAACCTTTTACTGCTATTTGCTTCCACCTTATGGATATTCATCACCCCGTTGTTTGTTTATGTTGGAAGTCTTTTGAGTTACGTCAATAAACATTTTGATCAGTAATACCACGTCTTTGCCTCTCTCAACCGTAACATCTATACTCAGAAAGAAGTAGATTCTGCGAGGAATGAATCAGATCAACGTATTGTGATGAATAAAATTGATTTTGTGTTTTTTATCTGTGCAGTGGTTAATGGTACCTTGCAAGTGGAAAGGACATCGGACAAGTTAAGGATTATTGTAGGGTGTGCTAATAAATTTCTGAAATTAACAGGAGTTACAGCAGAGGAGGTCCATGAGATTTTGAAAGCTAAGGAGGGAAATGCTACTTTGGATATAACCCAGAGTAATAATACTTACGCATATAATGTCTTTCTTACTACTACATTGGAATGCCAGGAGTTTAATAGCAAATGGGCAAGGTTTTAGAAAACATATCACAGAAATGGGAAAGATGCCAGACATCATGTGTATTCAGGAGACATGGTTAAATAGCTCTTTGGATTTTAAGATCAATGGATATGTAGTAGAAAGGAAAGACAGAGAAGTTGGAAGAGGTGGAGGGTGTGCAACATTTATTAAAGAAGACATAGCATATAAAAGAATAAACAGAAGTAATAATTTAGAATCTGTAAGTATAGAAATATTGGGAATACATGAAGGAATCAGAATTACAAATTTTTATAATCCATGTAAAGAAATAAGTAATACTATATTAGAATAAGTGAAGGGGAATATACAGGGCAAACCTGTTATATGTGGGGATTTTAATGCACATAATGGCCAGTGGGGTAGTAAAAATACAGATAACAATGGGATAATTATAGAAGAATTTATGCAAGAACACTCACTTGTGTGCTTGAATAATGGGGGAAACCAACAAGAATGGATATAGTAAAAGGTGGCATGTCATGTTTGGATCTCACAATAATATCAGCTGCTTTAGCCGGTAAGTGTACCTGGGGGGTACTTGAAGATAATTTGGGCAGCGATCACTGGCCTGTAGTATGTGAGATTCAGAGTGCAGCTCAAAAGCAAAATATTAGTCAATGTGCAAGATGGGGATTTAGGCAGGCAAAATGGGAGGAATTTTATATGTTGTGTGAAGAAAATTTTAAAAATATTAAGCTGGATGGAAATATTGAAGAGAAATACAATAAGATAGTAGGAGGAATCATTTCTGCAGCAAACCAAACTATACCATTAATAAGAGGTAATGGAAAGAAAAAAGAAAAGTGTACCATGGTGGTCTGAGGAGTGCTCAGTGGCAGTTAGAGAGAGGAATAAGGCATTCCGGATTTTAAAGAGATTAATAACTTAAGACACCATTATAGAATATCAGAAAAAAAGGGCTGCTGCAAGAAGGGTAATTAAAGATGCAAAGAGAAAAGCTTAGCAGCAATTCTGCAATACAACTGGGAGAGAAACTGGAATGCATGTGGTATGAAGAATGATTAGAAAAATGAATGGTATTAATAATTATAAGCAGATTCCTGTAATTGAAGAAGAAGGTAAAGCAGCCATAACAAATAAAGAAAAGACAGAAGTCTTAGCTAAAACTTTTGCTAAAGTTCATAGTATTGAAAATTTAAATGATAAGTTCTTAATTAGAAGTAATATGGATGAGGATTTTAATGCTTTTGAGTTAAAAATATCTATTAACAATTCAAAGAATACAACGCCAGGGAGAGACATGATTAGTTACAGTATGTTAAAAAATTTACCAGAGGTAGCCATTAAAGCAGTATTGGATTTCTTATATGGAATGAAGGCTGTTTACCCAAAGATTGGAAAAGTGCAATAGTAATACCAGTAGTGAAACCAGGTAAGGATGCAACAAAATCTAATAGTTATAGACCAATAGCTCTTACATCTACATTATGCAAGGTAATGGAGAAGATGTTAGTAAGAAGGTTGAATTATTTTCTGGAGAAGAAAGAAATATTAGCACCAGTTCAGTGTGGCTTTAGGAAGAAGAGATCAACAATGGATGCTCTTTTATTGTTTGAAAATGAGGTTAGGAAAGCTCTAATAATTCTTTGACATTGAAAAGGCATATTTATGGAGGGAAGGACTGTTAATTAAGTTAAATAAAATTGGTGTGGGGGGAGAATGTATAACTGGATATTAGATTTTTTGTTTGAGCGCACATTTCAGGTAAGAATACGTGAAGAAATGTCAGCATCATATGGTATCCTGAATGGGACCCCACAAGGAAGCGTAATCAGTCCAATTTTATTTAATTTAATGATCAATGATATATTTGAAAGAATCAGATCAAGCGTTGGGAAGGCACTGTATGTGGACGATGGTGCAGTATGGAAAAGAGGTAGGATTTTAGGAAATATAGTTAAAGGAATACAATAAACTATAAATGAAGTTGAAAGATGTTTTTTTCAAAGAAAAAGAAAATTGAACAGATTACATTGAAATTATATGATCAACTGTTAGAAAGAGTGACAGAGTTCAAATATCTTGGGTTAGTCTTTGATGAGAAGTTGAACTGGAAACAACATATTAAGAAAATTGAAAACAAATGCAAAGGTGTAATAAACTGTATGACCTCAATAGCTAAGTATGAATGGGGAGCTAGGCAAAGTGCACTGTTACATATATATCAAGCCCTAATACATTCTAGTTTAGATTATGGATGTGCAGTGCATGGTGCTGCAGCTAAATCTCAGTTAAAGAAACTGGATAATATACAGTCTAGAGCACTTAGAATCTGCTGTGGAGCAATAAGGTCAACTCCTCTTGATGCTCTCAGGGTTGAAATGGGGGAGATGCCACTAGATTTGAGAAGAGAAAAGCTTGCAATGATGTATTGGGTTAACTTAAAGGGTAGTAATAAGAATCATTGTACACACATAATACTAAATGACTGTTGGGAATACAAAAAGAATGGAGGAAATAGCTTTGGATGGAAATATGAACAGTGGGTCAAGGATTGTGGTCTAGAGGATGAAGCAATCTGTCCTAACATGCCATTAAGCGGTGTGTCGGTATGGAATATTCCTGAACCTGTTGTTGAAATGAGGTTACTGGAGGCCCAGGAAAAAGCAGAAGAATTATATAGTAATAGTTATGAAATTAATGTTTTAATGAGAGAAAAGTTTTATTCCTTTGTACAGATTTATACAGACGGATCTAAGGATCCAGTTGAACAAAAAGTGGGCATAGGAGTATACGTTCCAAGTTTTAAGACAGAAATAAGTCTACGGCTAAGTAATAAATTGCCTGTGTACTCTACTGAACTAACTGCAATTATAGTAGGATTGCAATGGGTAGAACAGGTTAGGTATTATAATATTGTGAAATTAGTAGGGAAGAAAGAACAGTTTTATGGAAGACACAGAAAGGAAGAAGTAATGATCTCTAGACTAAGAATGGGACATACAGGGTTAAATTCAACACTAGCATTAATGGGGAAGCATGAAAGTGGGATGTGTAATGAATGTGGTATCTTAGAAACAGTTGAGCATGATGGTCAGCGTGACAGTCTTTTTAATAGTATAAGAAATAGGCCAGTGTGTATTGTGGATCTTCTGGCGAAGGGTTTAAATGATAATCAGATATATAGGTGTAACGTAGGGAGGGAAACGAGAGACGTGCGGATCCATACGCAAACCTTTATTATAAGGACGAGACATAGACATGGTCAAAGGCAGGCAGGGTCGGGCAACAGCAGACAGGAACACAGACAGCAAGAAGAAGAGTAAGACTAAAACAGGCGGGGGGCAGTCCAGCGGCGAACGTTATCCGACAGGGGCTAGGCAGAAGAGTGGTCAGACGAGCGAGGGTTCAAAACGAGACAACGGGAAAACTAGACACGGGGGGAAACTAGGAGATACGCTTAGTACGAATGCAATGGAAAATACAATACAATACAATCCAATACTCGGCGAGGAGTGACAGGAAGACCGGGGTATTTATACAGTCTCTGATTGGACAGGAGGAAGTGCAATGGCGGATGGGGAGTGTAGTCCGGGGTGTAGTGTGGCAGTCCGTGCGTGACAAAACGCAAGAGCGACATCTGGTGGTGAGCGGTCCGCAGCTCACCGACCAGATCATGACATAGCCCCCCCCCAAGGAGCGGCTTCCAGACGCTCCAACAGAATACCAGTCCAGGGGAGCGGTGGGGCGGGAGCGAGACAGGGCAAGGGCTGGAGGGCCAGGTCCCTGTGGAGGACCCGGTGATAGAGGCAGGACCGGCAGGGCAGGAGCCCTCCAGGGCGGAGCCGGAGGCGGAGCAGGCAGTGCAAGAACCCTCCAGG
>VONZ01003679.1:0-17954 GCA_012976165.1 Labeo catla | reverse complement strand
TGATAGATTTGCTCTAATAGATGGGTAGCGCATCCTGATAGCCTCAATATGGCCGTCAGGATGCGCTACCACCTTAAACAGTAGGGCAAGTTGATTACATACATGTCAGGGATGAGCGCCCCCTGCTGGTCGGCCAAATAATAACTGGCCCCAGTAGCACGCTAGGTCTTCTCATGTCAGTCAGCCACCCAAGTACAGACCAGGCTCAGGTCTCCTTAGCTTTTAGAAAGTAACAAGGCTCTGGCTACTGAATGCAGAAGACATACTTGCTGTCGGTACCTTAATAAAGCTGCTCCAACAGAGGGGTAGCGCATGCTGACAAGCTCAATACCCGCCGTCAGGATGTGCTACCATCCTTAACACTGGGCCAAGTTGATTATGAAGGTAGGGAATAAGGACAACAGGTTGTCAGAAAGCCAGTTTATTTCCTCAGCTGAAGGATGCTCCTTTTTACAAGGACCGTTTGATCAAAAGCTCCATTCTTTGTACAGTCTGTAAAAAAAAATGAATAAAAAAGAAACAGCAGCCTAAGCCTTCTCTAAATGGTCTCCCATCCATAAACAGACCATGCTGGATCCTGCTTAGCTTTACTGAAGACCCAGATTTTGGCTCACAAAGGCAAGAAACACAATTTGAGACATAGCTGATAGATTTGCTCTAATAGATGGGTAGCGCATCCTGATAGCCTCAATATGGCCGTCAGGATGCGCTACCATCTTAAACAGTAGGTCAAGTTGATTACATACATGTCAGGGATGAGCGCCCCCTGCTGGGCGGCCAAATAATAACTGGCCCCAGTAGCACGCTAGGTCTTCTCATATCAGTCAGCCACCCAAGTACAGACCAGGCTCAGGGCTCCTTAGCTTTTAGAAAGTAACAAGGCTCTGGCTACTGCATGCAGAAGACATACTTGCTGTCGGTACCTTAATAAAGCTGCTCCAGCAGAGGGGTAGCGCATGCTGACAAGCTCAATACCTGCCGTCAGGATGCGCTACCATCCTTAACACTAGGCCAAGTTGATTATTAAGGTGGGGATTAAGGACAACAGTTTGTCAGGAAGCCAGTTTATTTCCTCATCTGAAGGATGCTCCTTTTTGCAAGGACCGTTTGATTAAAAGCTCCATTCTATTTACAGTCTGTAAAAAAAAATGAATAAAAAAGAAACAGCAGCCTAAGCCTTCTCTAAATGGTCTCCCATCCATAAACAGACCATGCTGTATCCTGCTTAGCTTTAGTGAAGACCCAGATTTTGGCTCCTGCAGGGAAGGAACAGGACTTTCAGGCATAGCTGATAGATTTGCTCTAATAGATGGGTAGCGCATCCTGATAGCCTCAATATGGCCGGCAGGATGCGCTACCATCTTAAACAGTAGGTCAAGTTGATTACATACATGTCAGGGATGAGCGCCCCCTGCTGGTCGGCCAAATAATAACTGGCCCCAGTAGCACGCTAGGTCTTCTCATATCAGTCAGCCACCCAAGTACAGACCAGGCTCAGGTCTCCTTAGCTTTTAGAAAGTAACAAGGCTCTGGCTACTGCATCCAGAAGACATACTTGCTGTCGGTACCTTAATAAAGCTGCTCCAGCAGAGGGGTAGCGCATGCTGACAAGCGCAATACTTGCCGTCAGGATGTGCTACCATCCTTAACACTGGGCCAAGTTGATTATTAAGGTGGGGAATAAGGACAACAGTTTGTCAGAAAGCCAGTTTATTTCCTCAGCTGAAGGATGCTCCTTTTTACAAGGACCGTTTGTTCAAAAGCTCCATTCTTTGTACAGTCTGTAAAAAAAATAAAAATAAAAAAGAAACAGCAGCCTAAGCCTTCTCTAATTGGTCTCCCATCCATCAACAGACCATGCTGGGTCCTGTTTAGCTTTACTTAAGAACCAGATGTGGCTCCCATAGGCAAGGAACAAGGTTTTAAGGCAAAGCTGATAGACATGCTCTAATAGAGGGGTAGCGCATCCTGATAGCCTCAATATGGCCGTCAGGATGCGCTACCATCTTATACAGTAGGTCAAGTTGATTACATACATGTCAGGGTTGAGCGCCCCCTGCTGGTCGGCCAAATAATAACTGGCCCCAGCAATACGCTAGGTCTTCTCATATTGGTCAGCCACCCAAGTACAGACCAGGCTCTGGTCTCCTTAGCTTTTAGAAAGGAACCAGGCACTGGCTACTGCATGCAGAAGACATACTTGCTGTCGGTACCTTGTAAAGCTGCTCCAGCAGAGGGGTAGCGCATGCTGACAAGCTCAATACCTGCCGTCAGGATGCGCTACCCTCCTTAACACTAGGCCAAGTTGATTATTAAGGTGGGGATTAAGGACAACAGTTTGTCAGGAAGCCAGTTTATTTCCTCAGCTGAAGGATGCTCCTTTTTGCAAGGACCGTTTGATTAAAAGCTCCATTCTATTTACAGTCTTTAAAAAAAAAATAAAAATGAATAAAAAACAGAAACAGAGGCCTAAGCCTTCTCTAATTGGTCTCCCATCCATAAACAGACCATGCTGGAGTCTGCTTAGCTTTACTAAAGAACCAGATTTTGGGAACCATAGGCAAGGAACAAGGTTTTAAGGCAAATCTGATAGACATGCTCTAATAGAGGGGTAGCGCATCCTGATAGCCTCAATATGGCCGTCAGGATGCACTACCATCTTAAACAGTAGGTCAAGTTGATTACATACATGTCAGGGATGAGCGCCCCCTGCTGGTCGGCCAAATAATAACTGGCCCCAGCAATACGCTAGATCTTCTCATATTGGTCAGCCACCCAAGTACAGACCAGGCTCTGGTCTCCTTAGCTTTTAGAAAGGAACCAGGCTCTGGCTACTGCATGCAGAAGACATACTTGCTGTCGGTACCTTAATAACGCTGCTCCAGCAGAGGGATAGCGTATGCTGACAAGCTCAATACCTGCCGTCAGGATGCACTACCATCTTTAACACTAGGCCAAGTTGATTATTAAGGTGGGGATTAAGGACAACAGTTTGTCAGGAAGCCAGTTTATTTCCTCAGCTGAAGGATGCTCCTTTTTGCAAGGACTGTTTGATTAAAAGCTCCATTCTATTTACAGTGTCTAAAAAAAAGTAAAAATAAATAAAAAACAGAAACAGAGGCCTAAGCCTTCTCTAAATGGTCTCCCATCCATAAACAGACCGTGCTGGAGCCTGCTTAGTTTTACTGAAGAACCAGATTTTGGCTCCCAAAGGCAAGAAACACAATTTGAGACATAGCTGATAGATTTGCTCTAATAGATGGGTAGTGCATCCTCATAGCCTCAATATGGCCGTCAGGATGCGCTACCATCTTAAACAGTAGGTCAAGTTGATTACATACATGTCAGGGATGAGCGCCCCCTGCTGGTCGGCCAAATAATAACTGGCCCCAGTAGCACGCTAGGTCTTCTCATGTCAGTCAGCCACCCAAGTACAGACCAGGCTCAGGTCTCCTTAGCTTTTAGAAAGTAACAAGGCTCTGGCTACTGAATGCAGAAGACATACTTGCTGTCGGTACCTTAATAAAGCTGCTCCAACAGAGGGGTAGCGCATGCTGACAAGCTCAATACCCGCCGTCAGGATGTGCTACCATCCTTAACACTGGGCCAAGTTGATTATGAAGGTAGGGAATAAGGACAACAGGTTGTCAGAAAGCCAGTTTATTTCCTCAGCTGAAGGATGCTCCTTTTTACAAGGACCGTTTGATCAAAAGCTCCATTCTTTGTACAGTCTGTAAAAAAAAATGAATAAAAAAGAAACAGCAGCCTAAGCCTTCTCTAAATGGTCTCCCATCCATAAACAGACCATGCTGGATCCTGCTTAGCTTTACTGAAGACCCAGATTTTGGCTCCCAAAGGCAAGAAACACAATTTGAGACATAGCTGATAGATTTGCTCTAATAGATGGGTAGCGCATCCTGATAGCCTCAATATGGCCGTCAGGATGCGCTACCATCTTAAACAGTAGGTCAAGTTGATTACATACATGTCAGGGATGAGCGCCCCCTGCTGGTCGGCCAAATAATAACTGGCCCCAGTAGCACGCTAGGTCTTCTCATGTCAGTCAGCCACCCAAGTACAGACCAGGCTCAGGTCCTAGCTTTTAGAAAATAAGGCTCTGGCTACTGCATGCAGAAGACATACTCTTGCTGTCGGTACCTTGTAAAGCTGCTCCAGCAGAGGGGTAGCGCATGCTGACAAGCACAATACCCGCCGTCAGGATGCGCTACCATCCTTAAGACTAGGCCAAGTTGATTATTAAGGTGGGGATTAAGGACAACAGTTTTTCAGGAAGCCAGTTTATTTCCTCAGCTGAAGGATGCTCCTTTTTACAAGGACCGTTTGATCAAAAGCTCCATTCTTTGTACAGTCTGTAAAAAATAAATAAATAAAAAAGAAACAGCAGCCTAAGCCTTCTCTAATTGGTCACCCATCTATAAACAGACCATGCTGGGTCCTGTTTAGCTTTACTTAAGAACCAGATTTGGCTCCCATAGGTGCGAACGCGTTTTGCCGCAAAGCTGATAGACATGCCCATTGTAGGGTAGCGATCCTGATTCCTCATTATGGCCGCTGTGGATGCGCTTACCAATCTCTATACATACAGTAGGTCGTTGATTACATACATGTCAGGGATGAGCTACCTGGTCGGCCAAATAATAACTGGCCCCAGCAATACGCTAGGTCTTCTCATATTGGTCAGCCACCCAAGTACAGACCATGCTCTGGTCTCCTTAGCTTTTAGAAAGGAACCAGGCACTGGCTACTGCATGCAGAAGACATACTTGCTGTCGGTACCTTGTAAAGCTGCTCCAGCAGAGGGGTAGTTCATGCTGACAAGCTCAATACCTGCCGTCAGGATACGCTACCATCCTTAACACTAGTCCAAGTTGATTATTAAGGTGGGGATTAAGGACAACAGTTTGTCAGGAAGCCAGTTTATTTCCTCAGCTGAAGGATGATCCTTTTTGCAAGGACCATTTGATTAAAAGCTCCATTCTATTTACAGTCTGTAAAAAAAAATAAAAATAAATATAAAACAGAAACAGAGGCCTAAGCCTTCTCTAATTGGTCTCCCATCCATAAACAGACCATGCTGGAGTCTGCTTAGCTTTACTGAAGAACTAGATTTTGGGACCCATAGGCAAGGAACAAGGTTTTAAGGCAAATCTGATAGACATGCTCTAATAGAGGGGTAGCGCATCCTGATAGCCTCAATATGGCCATCAGGATGCGCTACCATCTTATACAGTAGGTCAAGTTGATTACATACATGTCAGGGATGAGCGCCCCCTGCTGGTCGGCCAAATAATAACTGGCCCCAGCAATACGCTAGGTCTTCTCATATTGGTCAGCCACCCAAGTACAGACCAGGCTCTGGTCTCCTTAGCTTTTAGAAAGGAACCAGGCTCTGGCTACTGCATGCAGAAGAGATACTTGCTGTCGATACAGTAATAAAGCTGCTCCAACATAGGGGTAGCGCATTTTGACAAGCTCAATACCCGCCGTCAGGATGCGCTACCATCCTTAACACTAGGCCAAGGTGATTATTGAGGTGGGGATTAAGGACAACAGTTTGTCAGGAAGCCAGTTTATTTCCTCAGCTGAAGGATGCTCCTTTTTGCAAGGACCGTTTGATTAAAAGCTCCATTCTATTTACAGTCTGTAAAAAAAAATGAATAAAAAAGAAACAGCAGCCTAAGCCTTCTCTAAATGGTCTCCCATCCATAAACAGACCATGCTGGATCCTGCTTAGCTTTACTGAAGACCCAGATTTTGGCTCCTGCAGGGAAGGAACAGGACTTTCAGGCATAGCTGATAGATTTGCTCTAATAGATGGGTAGCGCATCCTGATAGCCTCAATATGGCCGTCAGGATGCGCTACCATCTTAAACAGTAGGTCAAGTTGATTACATACATGTCAGGGATGAGCGCCCCCTGCTGGTCGGCCAAATAATAACTGGCCCCAGTAGCACGCTAGGTCTTCTCATGTCAGTCAGCCACCCAAGTACAGACCAGGCTCAGGTCTCCTTAGCTTTTAGAAAGTAACAAGGCTCTGGCTACTGAATGCAGAAGACATACTTGCTGTCGGTACCTTAATAAAGCTGCTCCAACAGAGGGGTAGCGCATGCTGACAAGCTCAATACCCGCCGTCAGGATGTGCTACCATCCTTAACACTGGGCCAAGTTGATTATGAAGGTAGGGAATAAGGACAACAGGTTGTCAGAAAGCCAGTTTATTTCCTCAGCTGAAGGATGCTCCTTTTTACAAGGACCGTTTCATCAAAAGCTCCATTCTTTGTACAGTCTGTAAAAAAAAATGAATAAAAAAGAAACAGCAGCCTAAGCCTTCTCTAAATGGTCTCCCATCCATGAACAGACCATGCTGGATCCTGCTTAGTTTTACTGAAGATCCAGATTTTGGCTCCTGCAGCGAAGGAACAGGACTTTCAGGCATAGCTGATAGATTTGCTCTAATAGACGGGTAGCGCATCCTGATAGCCTCAATATGGCCGTCAGGATGCGCTACCATCTTAAACAGTAGGTCAAGTTGATTACATACATGTCAGGTATGAGCGCCCCCTGCTGGTCGGCCAAATAATAACTGGCCCCAGTAGCACGCTAGGTCTTCTCATATCAGTCAGCCACCCAAGTACAGACCAGGCTCAGGTCTCCTTAGCTTTTAGAAAGTAACAAGGCTCTGGCTACTGCATGCAGAAGACATACTTGCTGTCGGTACCTTAATAAAGCTGCTCCAGCAGAGGGGTAGCGCATGCTGACAAGCTCAATACCAGCCGTCAGGATGTGCTACCATCCTTAACACTGGGCCAAGTTGATTATTAAGGTGGGGAATAAGGACAACAGTTTGTCAGAAAGCCAGTTTATTTCCTCAGCTGAAGGATGCTCCTTTTTACAAGGACCGTTTGATCAAAAGCTCCATTCTTTGTACAGTCTGTAAAAAAAAATAAAATAAAAAAGAAACAGCAGCCTAAGCCTTCTCTAATTGGTCTCCCATCCATAAACAGACCATGCTGGGTCCTGTTTAGCTTTACTTAAGAACCAGATTTGCCTCCCATAGGCAAGGAACAAGGTTTTAAGGCAAAGCTGATAGACATGCTCTAATAGAGGGGTAGCGCATCCTGATAGCCTCAATATGGCCGTCAGGATGCGCTACCATCTTATACAGTAGGGCAAGTTGATTACATACATGTCAGGGATGAGCGCCCCCTGCTGGTCGGCCAAATAATAACTGGCCCCAGCAATACGCTAGGTCTTCTCATATTGGTCAGCCACCCAAGTACAGACCAGGCTCTGGTCTCCTTAGCTTTTAGAAAGGAACCAGCCACTGGCTACTGCATGCAGAAGACATACTTGCTGTCGGTACCTTGTAAAGCTGCTCCAGCAGAGGGGTAGCGCATGCTGACAAGCTCAATACCTGCCGTCAGGATGCGCTACCATCCTTAACACTAGGCCAAGTTGATTATTAAGGTGGGGATTAAGGACAACAGTTTGTCAGGAAGACAGTTTATTTCCTCAGCTGAAGGATGCTCCTTTTTGCAAGGACCGTTTGATTAAAAGCTCCATTCTATTTACAGTCTGTAAAAAAAAATAAAAATAAATAAAAAACAGAAACAGAGGCCTAAGCCTTCTCTAATTGGTCTCCCATCCATAAACAGACCATGCTGGAGTCTGCTTAGCTTTACTGAAGAACCAGATTTTGGGTCCCATAGGCAAGGAACAAAGTTTTAAGGCAAACCTGATAGACATGCTCTAATAGAGGGGTAGCGCATCCTGATAGCCTCAATATGGCCATCAGGATGCGCTACCATCTTAAACAGTAGGTCAAGTTGATTACATACATGTCAGGGATGAGCGCCCCCTGCTGGTCGGCCAAATAATAACTGGCCCCAGCAATACGCTAGGTCTTCTCATATTGGTCAGCCACCCAAGTACAGACCAGGCTCTGGTCTCCTTAGCTTTTAGAAAGGAACCAGGCTCTGGCTACTGCATGCAGAAGACATACTTGCTGTCGGTACCTTAATAAAGCTGCTCCAGCAGAGGGGTAGCGTATGCTGACAAGCTCAATACCTGCCGTCAGGATGCACTACCATCTTTAACACTAGGCCAAGTTGATTATTAAGGTGGGGATTAAGGACAACAGTTTGTCAGGAAGCCAGTTTATTTCCTCAGCTGAAGGATGCTCCTTTTTGCAAGGACTGTTTGATTAAAAGCTCCATTCTATTTACAGTCTGTAAAAAAAAAATAAAAATAAATAAAAAACAGAAACAGAGGCCTAAGCCTTCTCTAATTGGTCTCCCATCCATAAACAGACCATGCTGGAGCCTGCTTAGTTTTACTGAAGAACCAGATTTTGGCTCCCAAAGGCAAGAAACACAATTTGAGACATAGCTGATAGATTTGCTCTAATAGATGGGTAGCGCATCCTGATAGCCTCAATATGGCCATCAGGATGCGCTACCACCTTAAACAGTAGGTCAAGTTGATTACATACATGTCAGGGATGAGCGCCCCCTGCTGGTCGGCCAAATAATAACTGGCCCCAGTAGCGCGCTAGGTCTTCTCATATTAGTCAGCCACCCAAGTACAGACCAGGCTCAGGTCTCCTTAGCTTTTAGAAAGTAAGAAGGCTCTGGCTACTGCATGCAGAAGACATACTTGCTGTCGGTACCTTAATAAAGCTGCTCCAGCAGAGGGGTAGCGCATGCTGACAAGCTCAATACTTGCCGTCAGGATGTGCTACCCTCCTTAACACTGGGCCAAGTTGATTATTAAGGTGGGGAATAAGGACAACAGTTTGTCAGAAAGCCAGTTTATTTCCTCAGCTGAAGGATGCTCCTTTTTACAAGGACCGTTTGATCAAAAGCTCCATTCTTTGTACAGTCTGTAAAAAAAAAAAAAAGAAAAAAGAAACAGCAGCCTAAGCCTTCTCTAATTGGTCTCCCATCCATAAACAGACCATGCTGGGTTCTGTTTAGCTTTACTTAAGAACCAGATTTGGCTCCCATAGGCAAGGAACAAGGTTTTAAGGCAAAGCTGATAGACATGCTCTAATAGAGGGGTAGCGCATCCTGATAGCCTCAATATGGCCGTCAGGATGCGCTACCATCTTATACAGTAGGTCAAGTTGATTACATACATGTCAGGGATGAGCGCCCCCTGCTGGTCGGCCAAATAATAACTGGCCCCAGCAATACGCTAGGTCTTCTCATATTGGTCAGCCACCCAAGTACAGACCATGCTCTGGTCTCCTTAGCTTTTAGAAAGGAACCAGGCACTGGCTACTGCATGCAGAAGACATACTTGCTGTCGGTACCTTGTAAAGCTGCTCCAGCAGAGGGGTAGTTCATGCTGACAAGCTCAATACCTGCCGTCAGGATACGCTACCATCCTTAACACTAGTCCAAGTTGATTATTAAGGTGGGGATTAAGGACAACAGTTTGTCAGGAAGCCAGTTTATTTCCTCAGCTGAAGGATGATCCTTTTTGCAAGGACCATTTGATTAAAAGCTCCATTCTATTTACAGTCTGTAAAAAAAAATAAAAATAAATATAAAACAGAAACAGAGGCCTAAGCCTTCTCTAATTGGTCTCCCATCCATAAACAGACCATGCTGGAGTCTGCTTAGCTTTACTGAAGAACCAGATTTTGGGACCCATAGGCAAGGAACAAGGTTTTAAGGCAAATCTGATAGACATGCTCTAATAGAGGGGTAGCGCATCCTGATAGCCTCAATATGGCCATCAGGATGCGCTACCATCTTATACAGTAGGTCAAGTTGATTACATACATGTCAGGGATGAGCGCCCCCTGCTGGTCGGCCAAATAATAACTGGCCCCAGCAATACGCTAGGTCTTCTCATATTGGTCAGCCACCCAAGTACAGACCAGGCTCTGGTCTCCTTAGCTTTTAGAAAGGAACCAGGCACTGGCTACTGCATGCAGAAGACATACTTGCTGTCGGTACCTTGTAAAGCTGCTCCAGCAGAGGGGTAGCGCATGCTGACAAGCTCAATACCTGCCGTCAGGATGCGCTACCATCCTTAACACTAGGCCAAGTTGATTATTAAGGTGGGGATTAAGGACAACAGTTTGTCAGGAAGCCAGTTTATTTCCTCAGCTGAAGGATGCTCCTTTTTGCAAGGACCGTTTGATTAAAAGCTCCATTCTATTTACAGTCTGTAAAAAAAAATGAATAAAAAAGAAACAGCAGCCTAAGCCTTCTCTAAATGGTCTCCCATCCATAAACAGACCATGCTGGATCCTGCTTAGCTTTACTGAAGACCCAGATTTTGGCTCCTGCAGGGAAGGAACAGGACTTTCAGGCATAGCTGATAGATTTGCTCTAATAGATGGGTAGCGCATCCTGATAGCCTCAATATGGCCGTCAGGATGCGCTACCATCTTAAACAGTAGGTCAAGTTGATTACATACATGTCAGGGATGAGCGCCCCCTGCTGGTCGGCCAAATAATAACTGGCCCCAGTAGCACGCTAGGTCTTCTCATATCAGTCAGCCACCCAAGTACAGACCAGGCTCAGGTCTCCTTAGCTTTTAGAAAGTAACAAGGCTCTGGCTACTGCATGCAGAAGACATACTTGCTGTCGGTACCTTAATAAAGCTGCTCCAGCAGAGGGGTAGCGCATGCTGACAAGCTCAATACTTGCCGTCAGGATGTGCTACCATCCTTAACACTGGGCCAAGTTGATTATTAAGGTGGGGAATAAGGACAACAGTTTGTCAGAAAGCCAGTTTATTTCCTCAGCTGAAGGATGCTCCTTTTTACAAGGACCGTTTGATCAAAAGCTCCATTCTTTGTACAGTCTGTAAAAAAAAAATAAATAAAAAAGAAACAGCAGCCTAAGCCTTCTCTAATTGGTCTCCCATCCATAAACAGACCATGCTGGGTCCTGTTTAGCTTTACTGAAGAACCAGATTTTGGGCCCATAGGCAAGGAACAAGGTTTTAAGGCAAAGCTGATAGACATGCTCTAATAGAGGGGTAGCGCATCCTGATAGCCTCAATATGGCCGTCAGGATGCGCTACCATCTTAAACAGTAGGTCAAGTTGATTACATACATGTCAGGGATGAGCGCCCCCTGCTGGGCGGCCAAATAATAACTGGCCCCAGCAATACGCTAGGTCTTCTCATATTGGTCAGCCACCCAAGTACAGACCAGGCTCTGGTCTCCTTAGCTTTTAGAAAGGAACCATGCTCTGGCTACTGCATGCAGAAGACATACTTGCTGTCGGTACCTTAATAAAGCTGCTCCAGCAGGGGGGTAGCGCATGCTGACAAGCTCAATACTTGCCGTCAGGATGTGCTACCATCCTTAACACTGGGCCAAGTTGATTATTAAGGTGGGGAATAAGGACAACAGTTTGTCAGAAAGCCAGTTTATTTCCTCAGCTGAAGGATGCTCCTTTTTACAAGGACCGTTTGATCAAAAGCTCCATTCTTTGTACAGTCTGTAAAAAAAAAATAAATAAAAAAGAAACAGCAGCCTAAGCCTTCTCTAATTGGTCTCCCATCCATAAACAAACCATGCTGGGGCCTGCTTAGCTTTACAGAGTAACCGTATTCTGTCTCACACAGGCAAGGGACATGATTTTGCAGACCCGCCTGATAGACATGCTCTAATAGAGGGGTAGCGCATCCTGATAGCCTCAATATGGCCGTCAGGATGCGCTACCATCTTAAACAGTAGATCAAGTTGTATGCATACGTGTCAGGGATTAGCGCCCCCTGCTGGTTGGCCAAATAATAACTGGCCCCAGCAGCATGCTAGGTCTTCTCATATTGGTCAGCCACCCAAGTACAGACCAGGCTCTGGTCTCCTTAGCTTTTAGAAAGGAACCAGGCTCTGGCTACTGCATGCAGAAGACATACTTGCTGTCGGTACCTTAATAACGCTGCTCCAGCAGAGGGATAGCGTATGCTGACAAGCTCAATACCTGCCGTCAGGATGCACTACCATCTTTAACACTAGGCCAAGTTGATTATTAAGGTGGGGATTAAGGACAACAGTTTGTCAGGAAGCCAGTTTATTTCCTCAGCTGAAGGATGCTCCTTTTTGCAAGGACCGTTTGATTAAAAGCTCCATTCTATTTACAGTCTGTAAAAAAAAATAAAAAAAAATAAAAAACAGAAACAGAGGCCTAAGCCTTCTCTAATTGGTCTCCCATCCATAAACAGACCATGCTGGAGTCTGCTTAGCTTTACTGAAGAACCAGATTTTGGGACCCATAGGAAAGGAACAAGGTTTTAAGGCAAATCTGATAGACATGCTCTAATAGAGGGGTAGCGCATCCTGATAGCCTCAATATGGCCGTCAGGATGCACTACCATCTTAAACAGTAGGTCAAGTTGATTACATACATGTCAGGGATGAGCGCCCCCTGCTGGTCGGCCAAATAATAACTGGCCCCAGCAATACGCTAGGTCTTCTCATATTGGTCAGCCACCCAAGTACAGACCAGGCTCTGGTCTCCTTAGCTTTTAGAAAGGAACCATGCTCTGGCTACTGCATGCAGAAGACACACTTGCTGTCGGCACCTTAATAAAGCTGCTCCAACAGAGGTGTAGGGCATACTGACAAGCTCAATACCCGCCGTCAGGATGCGCTACCATCCTTAACACTAGGCCAAGTTGATTATTAAGGTGGGGATTAAGGACAAAAGTTTGTCAGGAAGCCAGTTTATTTCCTCAGCTGAAGGATGCTCCTTTTTGCAAGGACCGTTTGATTAAAAGCTCCATTCTATTTACAGTCTGTTAAAAAAAAAAAAATAAATAAAAAACAGAAACAGAGGCCTAAGCCTTCTCTAATTGGTCTCCCATCCATAAACAGACCATGCTGGAGCCTGCTTAGTTTTACTGAAGAACCAGATTTTGGCTCCCAAAGGCAAGAAACACAATTTGAGACATAGCTGATAGATTTGCTCTAATAGATGGGTAGCGCATCCTGATAGCCTCAATATGGCCGTCAGGATGCGCTACCATCTTAAACAGTAGGTCAAGTTGATTACATACATGTCAGGGAATGAGCGCCCCCTGCTGGTCAGACAAATAATAACTGGCCCCAGCAGCACGCTAGCTCTTCCCATCAGAAGGTCAGCCACCGAAGTACAGACCAGGCCCTCGTCTCCTTAGCTTTTAAAAAGGAACCAGGCTCTGGCTACTGCATGCAGAAGACATACTAGCTGTCGGTACCTTAATAAAGCTGCTCCAACAGAGGGGTAGCGAATGCTGACAAGCTCAATACCCGCCGTCAAGATGCGCTACCATCCTTAACACTAGGCCAAGTTGAGTTTTAAGGTGGGGATTAAGGACAACAGTTTGTCAGGAAGACAGTTTATTTCCTCAGCTGAAGAACGTTCCTTTTTACAGGGACCGTTTGATCAAAAGGTCCATTCTTTTTACAGTCTGTAAAAAAAAACTTAAACAGCAGCCTAAGCCTTCTCTAATTGGTCTCCCATCCATAAACAGACCATGCTGGGTTCTGTTTAGCTTTACTTAAGAACCAGATTTGGCTCCCATAGGCAAGGAACAAGGTTTTAAGGCAAAGCTGATAGACATGCTCTAATAGAGGGGTAGTGCATCCTGATAGCCTCAATATGGCCGTCAGGATGCGCTACCATCTTATACAGTAGGTCAAATTGATTACATACATGTCAGGGATGAGCGCCCCCTGCTGGTCGGCCATATAATAACTGGCCCCAGCAATACGCTAGGTCTTCTCATATTGGTCAGCCACCCAAGTACAGACCAGGCTCTGGTCTCCTTAGCTTTTAGAAAGGAACCAGGCACTGGCTACTGCATGCAGAAGACATACTTGCTGTCGGTACATTGTAAAGCTGCTCCAGCAGAGGGGTAGCGCATGCTGACAAGCTCAATACCTGCCGTCAGGATGCGCTACCATCCTTAACACTAGGCCAAGTTGATTATTAAGGTGGGGATTAAGGACAACAGTTTGTCAGGAAGCCAGTTTATTTCCTCAGCTGAAAGATGCTCCTTTTTACAAGGGCCGTTTGATCAAAAGCTCCATTCTTTTTACAGTCTGTAGAAAAAAATACAAAAAGAGCAGCTTAAGCCTTCTCTAATTGGTCTCCCATCCATAAATAGACCATGCTGGGGCCTACTTAGCTTTACTGAAAAACCAGATTTTAGCTGGCAAAGGCAAAGGACATGATTTTTCAAACACAACTGATAGACATGCTCTAATAGAGGGCTAGCGCATCCTGATAGCCTCAATATGGCCGTCAGGATGCGCTACCATCTTAAACAGTAGGTCAAGTTGATAACATACATGTCAGGGAATGAGCGCCCCCTGCTGATCGGCCAAATAATAAAAGGCCCCAGCAGCCCTTGAGGTCTTGTCATATTGATCAGCCACCCAAGTACAGACCAGGCTCTGGTCTCCTTAGCTTTTAGAAAGGAACCAGGCTCTGGCTACTGCATGCAGAAGAGATACTTGCTGTCGATACAGTAATAAAGCTGCTCCAACATAGGGGTAGCGTATTTTGACAAGCTCAATACCCACCGTCAGGATGCGCTACCATCCTTAACACTAGGCCAAGTTGATTATTGAGGTGGGGATTAAGGACAACAGTTTGTCAGGAAGCCAGTTTATTTCCTCAGCTGAAGGATGCTCCTTTTTGCAAGGACCGTTTGATTAAAAGCTCCATTCTATTTACAGTCTGTAAAAAAAAATGAATAAAAAAGAAACAGCAGCCTATGCCTTCTCTAAATGGTCTCCCATCCATAAAAAGACCATGCTGGATCCTGCTTAGCTTTACTGAAGACCCAGATTTTGGCTCCTGCAGGGAAGAAACAGGACTTTCAGGTATAGCTGATAGATTTGCTCTAATAGATGGGTAGCGCATCCTGATAGCCTCAATATGGCCGTCAGGATGCGCTACCATCTTAAACAGTAGGTCAAGTTGATTACATACATGTCAGGGATGAGCGCCCCCTGCTGGTCGGCCAAATAATAACTGGCCCCAGTAGCACGCTAGGTCTTCTCATATAAGTCAGCCACCCAAGTACAGACCAGGCTCAGGTCTCCTTAGCTTTTAGAAAGTAACAAGGCTCTGGCTACTGCATGCAGAAGACATACTTGCTGTCGGTACCTTAATAAAGCTGCTCCAACAGAGGGGTTGCGCATGCTGACAAGCTCAATACTTGCCATCAGGATGTGCTACCATCCTTAACACTGGGCCAAGTTGATTATTAAGGTGGGGAATAAGGACAACAGTTTGTCAGAAAGCCAGTTTATTTCCTCAGCTGAAGGATGCTCCTTTTTACAAGGACCGTTTGATCAAAAGCTCCATTCTTTGTACAGTCTGTAAAAAAAAATAAAATAAAAAAGAAACAGCAGCCTAAGCCTTCCCTAATTGGTCTCCCATCCATAAACAGACCATGCTGGGTCCTGTTTAGCTTTATTTAAGAACCAGATTTGCCTCCCATAGGCAAGGAACAAGGTTTTAAGGCAAAGCTGATAGACATGCTCTAATAGAGGGGTAGCGCATCCTGATAGCCTCAATATGGCCGGCAGGATGCGCTACCATCTTATACAGTAGGTCAAGTTGATTACATACATGTCAGGGATGAGCGCCCCCTGCTGGTCGGCCAAATAATAACTGGCCCCAGCAATACGCTAGGTCTTCTCATATTGGTCAGCCACCCAAGTACAGACCAGGCTCTGGGCTCCTTAGCTTTTAGAAAGGAACCAGGCACTGGCTACTGCATGCAGAAGACATACTTGCTGTCGGTACCTTGTAAAGCTGCTCCAGCAGAGGGGTAGCGCATGCTGACAAACTCAATACCTGCCGTCAGGATGCGCTACCATCCTTAACACTAGGCCAAGTTGATTATTAAGGTGGGGATTAAGGACAACAGTTTGTCAGGAAGCCAGTTTATTTCCTCAGCTGAAGGATGCTCCTTTTTGCAAGGACCGTTTGATTAAAAGCTCCATTCTATTTACAGTCTTTAAAAAAAAAAATAAAAAACAGAAACAGAGGCCTAAGCCTTCTCTAATTGGTCTCCCATCCATAAACAGACCATGCTGGAGTCTGCTTAGCTTTATTGAAGAACCAGATTTTGGGAACCATAGGCAAGGAACAAGGTTTTAAGGCAAATCTGATAGATATGGTCTAATAGAGGGGTAGCGCATCCTGATAGCCTCAATATGGCCGTCAGGATGCACTACCATCTTAAACAGTAGGTCAAGTTGATTACATACATGTCAGGGATGAGCGCCCCCTGCTGGTCGGCCAAATAATAACTGGCCCCAGTAGCACGCGAGGTCTTCTCATATCAGTCAGCCACCCAAGTACAGACCAGGCTCAGGTCTCCTTAGCTTTTAGAAAGTAACAAGGCTCTGGCTACTGCATGCAGAAGACATACTTGCTGTCGGTACCTTAATAAAGCTGCTCCAACAGAGAGGTTGCGCATGCTGACAAGCTCAATACTTGCCGTCAGGATGTGCTACCATCCTTAACACTAGGCCAAGTTGATTATTAAGGTGGGGATTAAGGACAACAGTTTTTCAGGAAGCCAGTTTATTTCCTCAGCTGAAGGATGCTCTTTTTTGCAAGGACCGTTTGATCAAAAGCTTCATTCTTTTTACAGTCTGTAAAAAAAAGAACCAGATTTTGGCTCCCAAAGGCAAAAAACTGGGTTTTTCAGACACAGCTGATAGACATGCTCTAATAGAGGGGTAGCGCATCCTGATAGCCTCAATATGGCCATCAGGATGCACTACCATCTTAAACAGTAGGTCAAGTTGACTACATACATGTCAGGGATGAGCGCCCCCTGCTGTCGGCCAAATAATAACTGGCCCCAGCAGCACGCTAGGTCTTCTCATATTGGTCAGCTACCCTAGTACAGACCAGGCTCTGGTCTCCTTAGCTTTTAGAAGGGAACGAGGCTCTGGCTACTGCATGCAGAAGACATGCTGTCGGTACCTTAATAAAACTGCTCCAGCAGAGGTGTAGCGCATGCTGACGAGCTCAATACCAGCCGTCAGGATGCGCTACCATCCTTAACACTAGGCCAAGTTGATTATTAAGGTAGGGAATAAGGACAACAGTTTGTCAGAAAGCCAGTTTATTTCCTCAGCTGAAGGATGCTCCTTTTTACAAGGACCGTTTGATCAAAAGCTCCATTCTTTGTACAGTCTGTAAAAAAAAAATAAATAAAAAAGAAACAGCAGCCTAAGCCTTCTCTAATTGGTCTCCCATCCATAAACAGACCATGCTGGGTCCTGTTTAGCTTTACTTAAGAACCAGATTTGGCTCCCATAGGCAAGGAACAAGGTTTTAAGGCAAAGCTGATAGACATGCTCTATTAGAGGGGTAGCGCATCCTGATAGCCTCAATATGGCCGTCAGGATGCGCTACCATCTTATACAGTAGGTCAAGTTGATTACATACATGTCAGGGATGAGCGCCCCCTGCTGGTCGGCCAAATAATAAGTGGCCCCAGCAATAAGCTAGGTCTTCTCATATTGGTCAGCCACCCAAGTACAGACCAGGCTCTGGTCTCCTTAGCTTTTAGAAAGGAACCAGGCACTGGCTACTGCATGCAGAAGACATACTTGCTGTCGGTACCTTGTAAAGCTGCTCCAGCAGAGGGGTAGCGCATGCTGACAAGCTCAATACCTGCCGTCAGGATGCGCTACCATCCTTAAAACTAGGCCAAGTTGATTATTAAGGTGGGGATTAAGGACAACAGTTTGTCAGGAAGCCAGTTTATTTCCACAGCTGAAGGATGCTCCTTTTTGCAAGGACCGTTTGATCAAAAGCTTCATTCTTTTTACAGTCTGTAAAAAAAAAGAAAAACAGAAATAGCAGCCTAAGCCTTCTCTAATTGGTCTCCCATCCATACACAGACCATGCTGAAGCCTGCTTAGCTTTACTGAAAAACCAGATT